>JAIUZE010071685.1:0-47711 GCA_022085475.1 Heliosperma pusillum | reverse complement strand
AGTTGTATCCTTGAGGAAGGTGTGGTAAGGTATGTTTAATGATTTAATACTGATGATTGCCATGACTAATGTGTAAATAGTTCATGGTATTTGATGGTGTAAGGTTGAATGAGTTGGCTAGGACTTCTTAACCCATTAGTTATTTAGTCTTTTGGACTTAGAAGTTTAGTATTGGTTTGAAGACCATGCTTATGATATGTCTATTTGGTGTAAATAAGAAGTTTTGAATGATATCTTGAGGTGCGAAATACTTTTGAGGTTAAGTGACGTCTTGTGGTTTCCTTTTTTGTGTTTGTGAGTATAGGCTTGGTGGAAAAGCTTTTGGCTATAGTTCTTGGATTTAAATATATGATCTTACCTTATGGTATCGGAAACTCGTTTGGAGTAGTAAGGTTTCGTTGTAAGTTGAACCATATTACTTGAGGATTATAGATATGAGAGAGATTCGATGATGTGATCTAGGATGGAAATACCTTGGGATTTTAATGATGATGTTTGGCTTGATGTTGTACTTTGATAATAATGAACTCGTGGGCTATAGACTTGAAAATGACCGAGTATAAGAGAGTATTTGTTAGTCCTTCAATTAAAGAAACCTATGAGGTTGTGTTGAATATTTGAGCTAAAGGAATGTTATTATACTTGAGTTACAATTCCGCAATTGGGAATCCGTGTGATATGAAAGGATGGATGAATTGGGTTGGAGTCGATTTATCAAATCTAGGTGTACCTTACTTTGACGATTGTACGTGGTACAATGGTCCCTTGTAAGAGACCTTTGTTTGGGATGAGTTGCTTTACTATCACCCTAAGTCTGAAAGGAGAAACTTTGTGGATTAAATCTTAAACCCTTACTCGTGCCATCATTCCTTTCCATTTCCATTCTTGAATGTTTTTGTCAAGATTGATCTTTAAGAAATCGCATGCTCGTATCTTCTTTCGTACTCGGATAGCTTCATAACTCTACTGTCTGCTTTGTCTCTTCCTCAACCTCGTTTTCCTTTTTCGCCTTCGCCTTTTCATCTTATCGTAGTCTTTAGTGACGCTTCCTAATGTTCCTTGTATCATGTTCTTTTATCCCTACTCTCTTGAGAGGTAGTTTTCTTTTAGCTATCGTAAGGGTTAGTAAATGTGTTTTGAAGGAGTTTCGAATATGATACCTAACCGTCCTATTGAGCTAGTTTCGTGTTTAAATGATTATAAAAAAATTGAGAATAAGCTTTGGATGAAACTCTCCTAGTGGTTTTAGATTATGAAAACTTGTAGTTGCAATATCTTTTTGAGGATCGAAATAAGCTTAATGATAGTTGTAGTTGTGGTTAGGAAGTTGAGTGATTTTTTTTAAAGTTACTTGGGAATTTGTTGTCGTTAAATGTTGGACCCTAACGGGAATAAATACTTTGTGGAATTAGGATTAGATGACACAACTTGAGGAATATCGTCATAAGCGAAAACCGATGTATTGAGAGTTGGAAGAGATAAATAAATTGATTTACGGTCGCATTGCCCTATGTTTGGCAAAAGTTAAGTGAAATGAGATTTGTGTGACTAATCTCTTTGAGGTTTTGTGATTCAATTTTTGAGGATGAGAAGGTTCATTGTTAATGATTTAGGGTAATGAATTTTGGAATAAATTGGATCAAAGGATTTCATGGTAAGTCTCTTTTACCTTGTGGTTGTTAGCGGTCCTGTTTCCCTAATTATAAATATTTTGATGGTGGTTTCCAATAAGAGTTTTGATGGAGCTAAGAAGATTAGAGTTCGTAATGAATCTTTCATGGGTTGTTAGTTATGGAGTTTACCGTGCCGATGGACCTTAGTAGATTCTAATTGGATTCGAATAATTGGGATTTGTTACTCGAAGTTTCATGATTAAGAAGTATTTTTGTAGGAATTCTGATGATTGAAAATGATGAGTTGCAAAATGGGTAAATTGTATTCTCTTGAGGATTTGGTTTATTAGTAGAGTAAGTGATGTCAAATTCTTGTAGATCTTCCTGCCGACTTTATCGTGATTCTTCATATCCCTAAGAGTTCGATTTGTTTTAGCTCTTCATATCCCGAGTCCCGAGCTCTTTGCTTGAGGTAAATCTCCTTCTTTCTTCCCTCTTTCTATTCGATTTATTCTTTCGAATATTCCGTTCCTTCTATCGAATATCATCTCTTATAGATAGATTATTAGAAGCTTTAGTTAGAAATTTTAGGCATAGATAGTAG
This sequence comes from Heliosperma pusillum, assembly GCA_022085475.1. NCBI lineage: Eukaryota > Viridiplantae > Streptophyta > Magnoliopsida > Caryophyllales > Caryophyllaceae > Heliosperma > Heliosperma pusillum. The sequence continues at coordinate 45,494 of JAIUZE010071685.1, read as the reverse complement.
AGTTATTACCTTTACTATAGAATTTTTGAAACTAAAAGCTTTTGGAAATGTTTGATGATTTCAAGTAGTTTTACCGTCAAGGAGTGTTGAGACTCGTTATTGGAGACGTTCGATAACTAGTTTTCTCATTTGTTGATGCGAAAATGTATCTTTTAAGTCTTTGACTTGGGACGTCGATGTTCTTAACTGCAGACGAGAACCTTCCGCCCCATTGATAAGACCCTGTATTTTTATTACAAATATATTTTAAAAGGTTTGAAATAGACCTACATATATGTCACATTTCTCCTTCTAAGTTTCGAGGACGAAACTTTTTAAAAGGAGGGGTGATTGTAACAACCCGTAATTTGAAAGACCGAAATTATATTTGAAAAGTAATAAATTTAATTTATTTTAATTTATTACGATTTATTTGAATTTATGATAATTGAATATAATTATTTGAATTTATTAGGAATTAAAGAGTAGGTTATACGGTTTAAACCCGAACTTCATTTAACTATTCCCGAGTCAACTTAAGTCCCGAAACAAACCCGAAACCCGACTCCTACATGTGCCACACGCCCAAAACAGCTTTTTCCCTCATTTTAGATCTTTTGATTACTTTGGATTAAACTAATACAAATATCTAAGATATTTGTAACTTTATCAATCTGTCAGTTTAAATTACGCAACAAATCGTTTAAAAACAGACCCGATTCCTCCCACCTCCACACGCCTCTTTCCTCTTGTTCTCTTAGGATTAGATATTTTCATTAAACTAACATAATATCTAATAATATCTAGATATTTGATTAAACAAACATAATATCTAATAATATCTAGATATTTACCATAATATATTTATAAAACCCGAGTCAATCCCATAACAACAAGTTCAAAACCCGACTCCCATAAATCCTCTATATTACACGGCCCAACCTCCCCTCTTACTCACTAATTATCTTTTCATTTTACATTAAATCAACTTAATATCTACTTAATACCTGCTTTAATATAATCAAAATTGTTCTTGGTGTTATTGATCGTTCTTGAGCAAAATCGTCACAAAACCTTCGTTACTTGGCCAAATCCGCTCTAAATTATATTTCTAGAGTCTCCTCTCCGCTCTTCATCTCCGGGTACGTTTCATTTTCAATTCCGACAAGATCGTTTTCAACACTTTAATTGTTGAAATCAAGTTTTAATACTAGTAATGTTGTGTTTGTCATTTCTTATAGGAGAAGATTATGAAGACGAGTTTGGTGACTCGTATATTTTAGAAGAAGATTAGTAGACGGGTTTATAGGTCTTATTTTGGTGCTATTTGGTTTTGTGCTAGCTAAGGTAACGATTACCGAGTTACTCGACGAATTAATGTTACATACTTTTGTTTATGTTATTGTTATTTACGGTTTTAAGTAGTAACATGCTAGGATGTTATTATTATTAAGTTTTATGAATTTTTAACATATTTAGTGTTTTTGACATGTTGGATGATTTGTTCATAATCATAATTTTAGTATGAATGATGGTTGAATTGGTTGTTAAAATGGATGGTTGTTAATTAAAACATAGTAGAAATAAATTTGGGTTGTTGTTGGTGGCGGCCGTGTGTGGTGGCCGTGAGTGGTGGCCGGTTCAGGCCGGTTCAGGCCCGGTCCAGGCCCGGCAGGCCCGGTTATGGTTGGTCCGTTATTTGGCCTTTGGGCTAGTGTCGATACTTGATTGTTTTGTTGTTGCTTTGACGGGTTTTAAATATGTTAAGCATGCGGGAAATATTAAGAAACGATTTTAGAAATGTTGACCAAAACAGGCCAAAACCAGCCCGTGGGCCCAGTCCAGGCCCGGTCCAGCCCATGACTCGTGAGCCCTCCTTTGGGCTTGTGACGGTTTTTGAGTTTAGTGTTATTATTATATCATGTTTTGTAATATTTAGCAAGTGAGAAATTTTAATAAGTAAATTATTTAATTAAACGGTTTTCATAATATTATTATTTCTCACATGTTAGAAATTATAGCATGTGATTGTAGTTTAATTTGATATTCCTTAAGTCAAGCGGGTTTCGTAAGAATTAATAATTCACATGTTAGAAATTAGAATAAAATAGCATGAAATGAATATGATGTTCTTATGTTCAAGCCTAAATGGCTAAGACTCTGTTTCTAGCCGGTTTGACCAAACGGGTTTGGTCTAACTATGATCTAGTCAGCCCCGTTTTGACTGATGACCCGTCGCGGGACTCTGGTCGGGGATTGTCTTCAGGTAAAGTTTTATTTAATGAATGAATGAATGAGGCCTTAGTAGATATGAGGCGATATGATATTTAGAATATGATTTTATATGCAATTAGTCACATGATAGGAAGTTTTTCCCGTGACTGTTTAATTGTATGATATATGTCTTGTTGACTAAGTACTCATAGAGAATTATGATTATATGGCGTCTTGACCATTCTAATTCTAAATGAGCACCTTGGACCATGACATTGATAGGCCTTACTATCTTTAACGAGTATATGTTCACCGTTTGATAGCTTTTGTGTCACTGGCCTGGGATTTTGATACCAAGCCGGGGCATGGCTGCCTAATTGCTTCCACTTTGGGAATGGAGCCAGCTTAAGTACTAGCCAACTCTGCTTAGGGGGTCTCCTAGTAGAGATTCTCATGTATTTTTGGTCATGAGACAGGGAATGGGTTAGCTGTTGTCTCTAGGTCTGATCAGTCTAGGACTAGGATGTTTTCCTACCTTGTGGTATATCCTCGAGTTACAGAAGTCGACTATTGACTGTGCTAAGAACTTATGCCTGTTTCTAGACGTATTGGTCTTTCATGTTTGATGATTCTATGAATCGTAGAAGGTGAGATGCAAGCCGGCTACGGTTGATAGAGTTTGGATTACCGGTTGTTAACTGATTCACATGATAGTTTGCATGATTAGGGTTGAGTTGTATCCAGGCCATGTTTTAAATGTAACCTCTGAGCTGAAATACTAAGCTTCCCTACCTCGTGGAATAGGTTGTAAACTGATTCACATGATAGCTTGCATGAGTATCTTAGCTTTCATATGCTAGGTTATATGTTAGTTATTTGTTTCATAACATGAAAAGCATATCGTATATGTTAAGGTTTTGTATTTTCCATATACATCTCTTTTATGTTATTCATGTTTTATTAAACTCGACATTTCGTGGCTGGGAGAACTCGGAGTTACTCCCCACTGACTGTGGCTTCCGTGTTTACATTTAATGCGGGTCGACAGGTTTGTGATGCATGCTTGGGTACATTGACGAGCTAGCGAGTGAAGTATTACCTTGGACCTATATTCGGTTCTTAGGATTGTATTATTTAATACACTCTTTTATTTTCGTATTTATTAGGGAGATATGTCTCCCGTTTTAGATACTTCTTATGTATAATATTATTTCCTTTTTGTTATGAACCTTTTTCTTTAAGACACCTTTGTTATGATGAATATATTTAATGGTAGGTTCCGGTTTTAAAATTTACCGATTTTCACTAAAGTGAACCTATTAAAAAACGTATTCTCATCTTTTATTTATTTAAATTACTTGTTTATCTGTTCGCAAATTCGAGGGTGTCACAGTCAACATGTAAGTCTGAGGGTGTAAATCGTATGTTTTATTATTTTTTATTATTCGTTCAATTAATATAAGACTCACGTCAAAATTAAGTTGAAAGTCGATTTTCATCAAAACCTTTTTATAAAACCTTTTTATCACTCATCAGACTTTGAGAAGAAACGCAGAAGCATCTGCGCCTCTTCGAACAGTCGCAACATCTGCTCCACCTCTTCGAAAGGCTGCGGGCTCCTGCTCTTCTTCTTCTTCCCCTGGTTTCTACGTCTTTATTTTCCTTTATTATTTTCTCTTTTCTTCGTACATCAATTATATTTAAACTTTTATAAATTGTTTTGTTTCGTATTAGATTCCTATTAAATCAATATTAGTGGGTTTTCATCTCTGAATCAAAATGGGTTTTATAAATTCGTTCGTATCAAATCTCTGGATTCATTTTTGATATAAATTGTAGTAATTAATAGGTTAAATAACTTCTACTCGAGTCATAGGTCAATAATCCATCGTAAATATACAAAACAACATTAACTGCTCGCGATTCTGACTTCACAGTCAGAATTCAACTCAAGAACAAACGCAACAAGTGATGCGGCTCTTCCTGAAGACGCAGCTATTGCTGCGCCTGTTCTGGGTTGACTTATGTCCCTGAACTTCTGTTTTCGCCTTGATGTAGCTTTAATTACGTAATTAATTAACTATTAGTCGTATTATCGCTCCTAGTCTGTTTTTTAGTTTTCAAACCTTTTCCTTTTCTTCAAATCTCCGTTTTAAGTATATTTCTGACGTAGATCTTTGTAATCCATTGAAATATTATTTTAGTCATTGTAATTGTAAATTTATTTCTCTTTCGTATGAAATTAATTCTAAATTCCCAATTTCGACATAATTGAGTGCTAATTACATGTTCACCGACATAGTCTAATTCACATGCTAGGATTAAAATATTAGACGTTACATTGCATGCATACAATCGATAACATATCAAATACGAAAAATTTCCCTAATCATTAGTAGAGGCCGCTATCGAGGCGGGCGGGATTAGGTGTTAGATTAAAGAGCTTCCTAATACGTACCCTCACCCCTTTCTCCAGATCTCTGTGAACATCCGTGTTCATTGGCATCCACGAGAGCCATTCTAGACATAGAATGCTAAGGGTAACGAGTTGTTAGTGTTCATGTCATTACTTTGTGTCTTGACATGGCATAAAGTATTCGAACGGTTCCAGTTTTCCATAAACATTGGTGGCGACTCCACAAATGCGTATTTCTACGCTTGTCCATCCAAGTGCGCCCCTCTGTTGTTCCCCGTATACCAGAGTTCGGCAAGGATCACCAATCCGTGTATCACAGGTACATCTTTCGTCATTACTTTGTTATGATATGGATGACTCGGGATTTGTATGTTCATAAACATTAGCTCTGAGACTTTTGATTTCACTATTTGTATGTTGTCTTTGTATTGTGTCTAGTACTTTGCTTGAGGACAAGCAAAGAGATGGTTTGGGGGAGTTTGATGAGTTATAATTATATACATGTTTATGCCTTCCGTTAGTCACTTTTGTTATGGTTTTGTGCTTAATTATATGATTAGATGTCGTTATATGTTAGAATGTCGTTACACGCGCTTTTGTGTGCTATTGTGTAGATTCGGTGCGATTCGGATACATTGGATCCCTTGCAAAGCGAAATGGACTTGGAATTTGGAGAATTTATACTTGACATGGAGACCAAGAAAGAAACAAGAAGAATTGTCAAAGAAATTAGTTGGAAAGACCAAACAAGTTTGAAACGAGAAGAAAGATTGTTGCTTACAGACGTGTCAACTTCATACTTGAATATGTTGAGTTCTACAACTCCTATCAAGGTGATTCACAAGTCAAAATAAATATCTTTCTCTTAGCTTTCCAATGATAGGTCACACGTCGAATTCCGATTAGTAATGAATAAATGGAAGTTGTTTGCAATTTGCTGCGCAAAGTTGAGAACACAACTCGATCGAGTATATTCACTTTGCTCGATCGAGCAACCTTGTAACTGACGAGTTAAAAGTTTTCCTAAAGTCGGTTTAGTTTATTTTTGTTTAATTATTAATATAATTCTCGTCTTTCATAATTAGTGTACACTTTATTTTATTTTAGAAACTCCAGAAATTCTTAGAATTAGTTTGCTACTCATATTATTCAAGATCTACAAGTTTATTTCTTTAGTTCATCAACCCTTCAAATTCGGTATTTTGTAATTGTTCTACTCTTGTTATTATTAGTTGAATTTCTTGTTTGTTAGTTGCTTTGTTAATCATCTCCTTTATGTTATTACTTATGTTTTCCTTTAACTATATTATCGTTGTTAGTTTGGTCATTAAGAGTAGCTAATCTTTAAATCTAGAGTTAAATGGGATCTAGGTTGTTAGAACGAATTTGATTAATGAATTGGTTGTTAATTTCCATAAGTTGTTGTTCAATTGCTGTCTAACTTCTAGTTATTTGATTTACTGATCAGAGTTAATTATCTAGTCTTGTGAATTAGGATTATCACCGATCGGGTTAAGACTAATATAGGCAGCGATAATTGGATAGACTAGTTTAATGATAGCGATAGCATGTTAAATCTATATCTAAAGGGAATAATAGAATCGATTGATATTGTGACCTTAAGCAAATTAATTGATCTTTTATTAATTAGAATATATCCCCGGATAACATATCAAGTGAACCTGAGACCCTAGACTTTTAATCTTATTGAATTTATCTTTTATTATTGCAATTAGTTTAGAAACCAAAACCAAACCTTCAAGATATTGTTACCTTAAGACGAACTTAGTTATAACAAATAGATTATTACCGCTTCCTTGTGGATTCAATACCTTACTTATCACTGACTATTAGTTTGTACTGAATTAGGTTTACTTTGATTTAGGGGACACGAATTTACCCTTATCAAACATCTAACAAATAATACTATAACCTTTGCATGACATCCTCAACTCAAACCATAACAACTCCTCCTCCATCAACGCATCTCCCCCCGCAAAACGACCCACAAGGTACTAAAACCAATATCTCAACATAGCTACCAAATATAATTACAATAAGCTCGCATCTTCCCTTTTGAGACTTAATGGCTCTCATTCTTTCTTAAGTCCTACTTTCTCATGAAAGATTCAACTAACGACTAACAACTCTATCTGAATATTCATTAATTATTTCTCATTTAAAAATCTTGTCTCTCCCCATTACATCAACCCAACACTTTCGACCGCCAAATTCTATAATAACGGTATTCTATCAATACACCACCAAAAACCGATACATCTCACACAAGCCACTACCTAAAGTACTTCCAAATCCATAAATGATTCCACCAAATTCTATAGTAATGGAATTCTATCAATACACAACCAATTGCCCACAAACGATTATTCGCCAATATATATAAAATTCTATTATCACTAAATCACTCATCTTCTCATTCGAAACTACTACCACCTTCCCTTCTTATTTCTTATCGAACTATGCCCGTTGTATATTTATTATTTACCCCAAATTTGATCCTCCAAATATTCTTTTTCCACTTGTCTCTTTCCAACTCATAATTCCCAATACAAATCATTTCATGAATTCATAAATGTCATTCCTTTTTCGCTACTTTATTGCTTCAATTACTCCTTAGCTATACCATTTCGCTATTTAAACTTCTTCAAATTCGCACCAATTAAAATTACTCATCATCCCAAAGATTCACTCTCACTATCTAGTCCTTCAATAACGCGACTACCTCCTCATTAGCTCAAGATTCAAAACTCAACAACACGTCGCTACACCCTTGTAATCATACGCCATAATACTTCTTTATCACACGATATTCCTTTATTTGCTACTAATAAGCTCATACAATCAACAAAACTTGTATATATTATTATCATCTATACTTAACATACCTCAAAAACCATGCTTACTTAATATCATAATTCCCAAAGTATTTCATCGCCACATTCTTCTCTTAGTAACCCGAATGTCTAGCAAAACAATCACATCCAAGTCTCATTTACACATTAAGCGAACTAATCTCTCTAGGTGCATTACATTCCTCACTATCGATCCTCATTGCATATATCCCTAATCAGCTTATACATTCTTCTTTCCCTCTATATTTTACTCATATTCCCATTTGTAACCATTCATATCTCTCTTGTAAATCCTAACTTCATACATTACCACTCTCCAACTATTATTTGATCGTATAAAAACACACACCTCTACATATTGCTCAACACACAACTTTATTACCCCTCTCTTATCACAAAATCTATTTTCTCCCACCCTCTCAAAAGACTCATCAATCTATCCGTCGTCCTAACCATATATAAACATACATATTTCTCACAAAGTAATACAATCATGGGGAAAAATATTCACTTATAGAATCCGCCAAACTCACTCCCCAAGACAACACTTCCTTACACATATTCAAAATACGAGACAACGAATTACATAATTCAACACAATAATACATTGACAAAATGAATACACAAGTCACCCGCTATGGCGAAGCCACTCGGTCGAGTGCAACACACTCGGTCAAATAGAACACACTTGGTCGAGAGTCACTTTACACCCGATCGAGTCACAAAACAGAGTACTCCACTATCTTATCAAATCCCGACACTCGGTCGAGTGCCACATGTACTCAGTCGAGTAACCTCTACTCGATCGAGTCCCTCGTCCCACTCGGTCGAGTCACAAAAATATATTGCTCCCTAACAACATCAGAGTCCCACACTCTGTCAAGTGTCAGAGGTACTTGATCGACTACCGTCTACTCGGTCGAGTCGCCTGCCACACTCGGTCGAGTCACACAATGATCTAGCCCCTACTCAACCTTTATGGTATCATAGCAAATATAAACACAAAGAACTTAATACGCAGCACTTTTATCATACATATAAACATATCCCTTTCGTCTCAATATTCTCATTTCACCTTTACTCCACAAAAGTTTCACATGCATCTTACGGCCCCCATAGAGCACAAATCATCTTCATACGCAGATATGATATTTTGCAATAAGATATCATATTTTGCAATCATAAATACATCATTTGTATGCTTAACACCACGTCATTTCATATATACAACATGTCATACATACTTTTCATGTTCATCATGCAATTCCTTCATACATCTATACCACATGCCATAGTCATATCTCGTCACCACTTCATATCAATTTCACCATTCCACATAGTAAGCACATCATACAAACATATAATACATTTATAACACACATCCCATGGTTATATCACATTCATTCAATTTATATGCATCTTATACATGCTTCACACAACCATACTCAACTCATATATAACATGCTTGCCAATAGTAAACACATTCTGAAGCCATAATCACCACCATTCACACATATTTTGTTCTATACATGTTTTACATAACACCCTCACGTTCATGCTCAAATTACACCTCCACTTCACAACATTCTCAAAAATCAACACAGGGTCCACATCATGCACATATTCGCCCCGGCACTTCCCCGTTGTTACCGACTAAGAGCTATAGGGGAAAAGTTGCAATTGTAGGACGTCCCCAAATCTTTGCGGTAGCTCCATAAGACTCCTAGAAGGGTTCATTTTATTAGACACTCCTACGTTCATTAGGTTCATTAAAAATTAGGTTTCAAAATCATCTTCTAATACCACTTTGTAACACCCAAATCTACCAAAGAGCCTTACAAGACCTTCTTAGTACATTAGGATGCTACCATCTTGGTTACCCGAGGTAGTACATATCAAATAGACCATAATAGAACAATACTTATTAATCGATAGTTTAACCAAAATTACATTATTGCAAACTACAAACGACACACCGTCATAAATAATAATCCGAACTAAACAAAATAAAGTAAAGGTCTATGACAACTAATGACTGTGGAAGGTATGACTCATCAGCGGCAATCCCCTCAAGTTCCCCCAATGCGAGCTCAACGAATTACCTGCCGGTCCCCTGCTCACCATTCCCCAATAGATCACGGCAGTTTTGAAAACATTAATGAGGTCAGTAACAATATACATCAATCAATGTACAAGACAATAAAGTAACCAAACAAGGAACAGAAACCTGAGGCCCACCGCATCGGTCACCTCAGCAGCATCAAGTTATCACCCATGACCTGCAAACCACCTATTGATTTCAGACTGCAGCACTAGACATCGAAATTCCATCCCACCCCAGCGAAATTATCGGAAAATATGCACATTCCTTACATAGCAGGAGAGCTACGAGAGGTGAACTCGGGGTGTGGTTAGTCTACCGGCGGACCACCAAATAGTAACCAAATATCACAACTCTAACTCCAACCCAAACACCATCATTATTACAATAGTAACCATCATCATCATCATCACAATAGTTGTGACAACCCTCGCGAATGCGGAAAATAAAAACATACAAGCATGTGAAGTAGTTAGCGGAAATACTGTATTTTAAAAACTTTTATACATGCAAGTAGAAGTATACGAGGAGTGTCAAATATTACAAACTAAAGTACGAAATACAACAAAGAGACGGAGTCTCTCAAAATGTTATAAATGTCAAAGTGATTAGCAAACTAGCTAATTAACGACTAGAGGTAAATCTTCCAGGGACAACGCCCGCTACCTCACACCCGAACCCAAAATAGCATAAGCAAAAAGCCATCCAAATCAAGCAACCTGTTCATCCATGAAAAACATGAACGCCACAGTCAGTGGGGAGTAACTCCGGGTTCTCCCAGCCATATCACATTAAACGTACATAAAAGAAAATACAAAAGATAGAGGCATGCATATATAGATATACATGTGAAATACGATAAGGATAAATAGGCAATTCAATATATAATGATAAGAGCATATGGAATACAAATCTGAATCCATCATGTTATACAAAGACTCGGGGAAGACACTCTTAGGCAACCGAATACGCTCACTAGGGCTTACATCTCACCGTTAGCGGTATAAGTTTGATAAGATTGAGACTCAACAAACAAACCATGCCAAGTCATGCAATGATCATGAATAAACAATCATGGACTCGACAAACAAACCATGTCAAGTCATGCAATGATCATGAATAACAATCATGTAATCACGCATCCAAACACAACGACACAAAGACGACATCTCTCACGGTAAATGAAACGCACTAGCACCTGTAAATGCAAGGTCTGATTTTAAAAGGCATCCACGAAGATAAGATTTCCCTGAACGCATACACGATTCAATTCATTTCGTATATTGACTAATTTCTCCGGTAGGACGACGATATAAATATCCGATCCTAGTCTAAATCTGGCCAGAATCCTGGAATCGCATTTTCCAGTTCAACTTGCGATAAACGTTCGCATCCAAGACTCGATCAATCAAATGACGCCGAGTACCCCAAATTCGGTAGAATAATTCACGAAAGAGGCGGAAAAGAGCACAAGCCTCATAACAAGCGGTACGCTACATGCAAATAACACCACCTCGCAAGTACACAACATTTGACGGCCGGGTCGATCAACGCATAGCGTTCAACTCCCAACAACGTCGTCGTATGCCCACTAACACATGCATTTAAGCAGTAGGATACCTCCCCGTTCCGACATTCCAGCCTTACGAACGTGGAGGTAGCCAAGGGAATGAGAGTACAAAGCACAAGACAAAATAGTGCTCAAACCGTAACATTTGTAAAAACCGACTCAAAGTGGGACATACCAAAAACCGTCACAAAACATGAGAATAGGGAATTATATAAACTTAACTATGATAAAAATGATCAATACATGATACATAAGCATTAGACCAAGTTTAAGAAACATAATAACAGGAAACATAGATCTTATTACAAAAGATGAATATAATTCACCTTGAGATAGACGGATAATTTAAAAAGCGAGAAAGACGGTAATTTTATTACCAATACGGATAGAGGAAGATGAGAGGGGAAGAATAAGACGAACTTATGTGAATTTGAGCAAGAAACGAGCGAGTTATGACGAATCTAAGCTTGGATGATTATGGAAGCTAGGTTTTGATTTGGGTTTCTTAGTGATGAAGTAATGTTGAGTTGTGAGAATGAAATAGGTTAGGATTAGTATGAGGGAGTATAAGTGGAAAAGTCAAGAAAAAGTCAAAGACGACTTAAGACGGGTTTTACTTGAAATCTCACGAAAAATCCAAATACGAACTCGGAAATTCTAAATTCGACTCGGAAAATTAAATTCTAAATTAAAACTAAATTTCGCTGAAAAGTATCCGTAAAATATTTTTACTATAAAAATAGGGTACATTTGCGGGTGTTACAATAATAACTATCATCATCATCACAATATATAGTAACCAATATCTCATGACAAAGATTAACATATAAAATACTGAGTAGGAAATTCTACCTTGTAAGCAAATTCGCAATAAGCACAGCACAAACAAAATCTTTCCTCTACAAAATCTCCCCATAATCAGTCAATCAGTATTTATATCAATAACTATTCAAATCCTCATCCTCCAATACAAATTAGGATTTAAAAAAAACTACCCACAATCACCATAACAAATAAGACATGATTACTTACAACAAAATCTACACAAAAGAAGGAATCCGGCGCACTAGCGATCGATGCACTGAGCCTTGGAATGATTCAAGATGATTAAGAGGGTTTCGAAGAGTTTATTAGGGTTTGATAATGACTGATTAACTAACGAAAATCCCTTTATACCTCTTAATTATTGTTAATCAAAACAGTCCGATAAGACCTGTCAAACCGATCACTCGGTCGAGTACATAAGTCACTCGACCGCGTACACTGCACTCTGTCGAGTACTCACCATAATCAGTCGAGTGTCACCTAGGCAGATGGCTGCCTAACTTACACACCAACCTCACTCGGCCGAATACACCCTACTCGGCCAAGTACACATCCCACTCGGTCGAGTGACCCTTACTCAACCGAGTACAAGGTACTCAAAAATACGGAGTATTACATAATGTTGGGTAATCATCGAAATGGTCCATCGCTAATACAACCACCAATATTGATGGTGTTGTTAGTGAAAAGCTAAAGGACTACACATCTGATGATTACAAATAGGCGGAGAAGAACTTTAGGGCCCGGTATTGGCGAACCGAAAAAAGTCGCATTGCAGGATGTAAAACGGCCAATCAAATTTAAGATAATCTAGAACTAGCCCATGAGGGAACAATGCAAGTAAAGAAACAACGTATTGACATATTAATGCAACAATACTAATCTTTTAAGATGTAAACAAATGAATCTATTAAGAGTATGTCTTCACACATTTCACATAACTAACGAACTTTCAAACCTTAGTAGAATTTTTATAATTGAGGACATTGTTCGCAAAATTTTAAGAAGTCTAACAAATAAATGACAAGCTAAGGTTACAGCTCTTGAAGAGGTTGGGGACTTAACCACTCTCACCTATGACGCTTTAATGGGATCTCTTATGGCACATGATGATTTAGCTCTTGATAATGTTGCCGATGAGAAACTCGAAGTTAAGGGTTTAGCCTTGAACGCCTTCTCAAGTGATAATGAAAGTGATCTTGAGGAGAAAGTTGCCAAGTTGTCTAGAAAAATTGCTAATATCATTAAAAGACAAAATCAAGGAAAGTTCGATTGTATAAAAACCCAAAAAGTATGTTTCATCGTCACCTTCTAAGTCTAGATTTGGGTGCTTCTAGCGTTGTGATCATGATCACCAAATTAAGGATTGTTCGAAATGGGAAGACGATAAATCCATGGATAAACGTGAAAAGAAAAGGCAAGAGTACAAACAAGTAATGGTTGCTGCAGTTTGGGGTTAATCTGATTATGAGTGTGAACCCATGAAAGATGAATTAGAAGAACAACTTTTTCTCAGATCTACCATTAAACCACATACATGGCGCAAGACTTATGAAAATTCTCTTTGGTATCTCATGGCTCACTCAAATTCTTCCGATATTGAATCTGAAGACGAGGTAAGCCTCATTAATATCAAAATTCAAATTAGGTCTTTATCTAAGGACAAAATTGGGAGATTACTTGATGAGACTTTAGGCACTAGTTATGAACAAAATAAGCGTCTTAATGCAATGCAATATGAAATAGAAAGCATAACGGAGGAGAAAATTCATTTAAAGCGTGATCTGAAGAACATGACAAAGCGAACAATCGACCAGACTGTTCATTCTGAACTTACTGTTGTAAATGACTCACTTTTTAGCAAGATTCATGATTTGACTAAGGAATTGAACGAGATAAAATGTATTCAAGCTAAAAGTTCAACTTCTTATTCTAAAATCAAAGCTAGCTTTGATAGACTAAATGTTGACTATGATATTCTTCTTGAAAAGAACAGAAAATTACTTAGGAAACTTGAAAATTTTGAATCCCACCTAAGTAATGCTCTGTTACCACTAAATGGGAAGGAAGCAATAATGTAATTGACTTCCTGGTTAGTCAATCTAGTGATTAAAATATGCTTGGATTAGGATATGAGTCTTGTTCTAACCCTAAGAAGCATAAGTAACAAGAAACATAAAGCACATTTAAAACAACATGTTAAGAACCATCTAAAACAAAGGTAAGACTAATATGCATAAGAAATCATCCATGAACCATCATTAAACATGTGAATGGGAAATAAGTAATGTATTTCAATGGTAAACAAGTGTTACAATATCACCCACAAGCATTAGAACAAAGGTTTAAAGCATCATTAACACGGTAATGCAAGAAAATTGAGTTTATAGGTCATAGCGCAAACTTGGAGTTTTGGACAGCCAAGTTCATTATGCACGACCAAGTTCCCACGGCCAATACCTCTCTAGAGACAACCCGCACGGCCAAGTTCATTCCGCACGGCCAAGTATATTTCGCACGGTCGAAACACTTTTATGACGAGTTTTGGTAAAAGGATCATATCTCTCTCATTTCTTGGTATTTTTGGGCGTGTGACCTACCGTTAGAATCGTAAGAGGAAATTATAAGTCCTCAACTTGAAAAAACATTTATATCAGTTCTAGAACTCGACATATGAGCATTTAAAGTTGACTCTTCATATAGACAAATTCCAAACTTGTTTTTCTCATTCCAGTTTTCACTCAAACTTTCTAAATATTGTTTAAACATCTTAATACCCATTTTAACACCTCAAATGAATATGTAATTACCGAAAAAGGATTCCCGTGCCTCATTTACGCACTATACACGATGTGTTAATGGTTGATTCCAAGAATTGCCAACAACACAAAATAGCAACTTTACCCAAATTGCTCCAACTTTAAATATGAGCACAATATTACTAAACTAACACAGAAGTTCCTCAATTAGCATAAGACTAACATATATGTGATATAAGAAACATGAAAGGATCATAAGCATGACCAAATAACAACATTAGCACATCACCTTCATAAATTCACTCAATAACAGATTTAATCACTTTATCTGAACTCCTAACATCCAACATCATACAAATGAGCACTAACATCGTGATTATCAACATATGAGGCATAAGAATTGTATAAATACCAATAAAAGAGGAATATCAACACAAATTGGTCATAACGTCCACAAATTTACCCAATTTTATTATCAACACATGAAGATATTATCTTTTCATCAAAAATCACTCAATCTACCATTCAAACACAAAAACACATGTGATATCGAGTAACCTGTTTACATTACCTTATTAGCAATCAATAAAACGAAGTCCTCAAGCAACCCAATGATACAAACAGATTCCTTGACCCAACTCTTCAAAATTTGACCTTCTACGAAACATAATAAGATAAGAACCTAAAACCGAAATCTGAAAAAATGGTCTTAAAACGAAGTTAAAAGTTTTAATCTTTTCATATCTATAAATAAGGAGGATGGTGAGAGGATTCCGTAACACTAAACGGAATTAAATTCCGTTAAGAAACGAAAAAATTATGTCGGTCTTAAGATTAGATCTAAAAGATAGGTTATAAAAAACGTTGGAGGAAGAGGATATTTTATGGTATGAAAAGGAAGAGGAGAGTGAGAGGCTAAGAATAATGTAAAAATCGTGAAGTTTCGTTGAGGACGAAGAAATGGCGTCCGTCTTAAGTTTTTTGGGTTATGCAGGTTTATTGGAGTTTTTGGTATTGGGGAAGAAGAAAATGTATGGTGAAATGTGAGGAGGGAGGTGGAGATTTGTGGTGGGTTTGTTTTGAGAAGATGAGTAGTAATAGGCCCGATATTCAAGGTCAATATTTACCTACTCGCATTTTCGAATAGAGTCCGATTATGGGCTCATAACGTACTGAAATGCGACGATTTCTACCCAACTAAACTAAATTCAATTTAACATTAATTTAAAGTTACGAAATCATAAATTATCGATTTAAAATATTTTAACCACTAAAAGTAAAAGAGAATTTTATAAAACTAACGACTTTAGTAAATACGCATTATTATAAACTCGGTGGTGTTACAATCACCCCTCTTAAAAGTTTCGTCCTCAAAACTTGAAAGAAGAAAACAAAAGTTACAAGGACAAAAATCGGTTTCTCAAAATTGGCTTCAAAAACATTTACAAGGATATGATATTTCAAAAACAAGACCTTTTTCCAAAAATGTATAAGAAAAGTTTTCGAAAGTGGCAGCCTCTTTCTTGGGAACGAAATAGCTCTTGTCGTGCACACAAGAACACAAACATTCCAAAGCAAAGACAAGATTAAAATAAAATCATACGCTGATAAGTGCAGAACTAGTTATTAGACGTCTCTAATAACGAGTCCTAGCATTCAACCAAACGCAAAATCTAAAATAAGAGTAATATAAATTCAATTTCGCATGATGAAAGTAAAAAAAATCCATTTTCAGACTTCTTCAAAAATATAAATTTGAAACACAACATGAAAATTTGGAAATTTTCTCAAAGAAAAAACCCAAGACGAGTAGGCACTGCACACACATAAAGAAAACTGTAACATCACAATCACAATCACTGTAGCAAAATCCACACACAACAAGCAACTCGAAATAAATCGAATTTTTAGTGATATAAGGGTCACTATAGAGTAACTAAAAAGGGTTAACAAGCATAACTTTCACCGACAACAAAATCAAATAACAACAAAAGCTTATCGGAATGGGCAAGAGCGGAATCAAGGATAAAGTCCTAGGAGTAGTAAATCGACAAAGAATCAACTTGAAGGGCAACGACAAAGGAATGATAAACAAAGATATACATTATTCCCGAAAGAAAGCTTATCAAGATGGATAAGAGGGGAATACACGGTAAATCTTACGGTCATAGAGAAAGAAAAACTCATGCAATAGGGAATGCTAAACACTCTACTCTAAACATCAAAGCCATCATGATCGACCTTTCGACCAATTTTACAAACCTGAAATCGTATCACTATCATATAGCCACACTAACAAAATGAACTTCCTCAGATCGACATCACCAACTCCACTAATAAACAAGTCCACAAGAGAATGTAACTCACCCTTAGTCACACCTTACCCATTCCAATCATTAGATTTCCAGACATTCTTAACAATTACAAGCCCAAAACCACTAATCTTAATATCCAATATCCAACTAGCATCAACTAAGGTTTATCGACAAGGAAAAATCATTAAGCATGAATCCACATGAAAGATTCTTTAACATCTTTTAACATCCTTTGTCCAATCATTATTATACTCGAAACCACAAGCATAACTAATCATATCTCGAAATCATATCTCGAAAACCATAATTACTACCAACCACAAGATGAATGAGTCCACCATTCTAATTCTCCAATTCATATTACCTCAAGGCTCAAAATCCATAGCTTATAATGAGATTTCTCATAATTAAATACAACATGAAATCTTCTCAACTCCAGGACAAACACTATAGATCACGAATCCTCATAATGAATTGCATTCATTCATTCTTTACGTCAAGCCAACAAGATATCCACTCCAGTAGAGGAAATGGAAAACAGCCACGACATAGGGGCTGACAAGAGATATTGAAGCAGGAGCTAGGGGAGCAACCTCATTTGGCAATCCAGTTCAGACAACAACCAACAAAGACACCCATGTTCAGTCTAAGGCAGATCAAGTCCAAACAACTAAGTTTTCAAAAGCAACAAAAGGTAACCATGTCCAAGCAACACACAATCAAGTTATGACACCATCAAAGGCTCATGATCAAGCAACAACAACATCTACACAAGCCATGCCAACCAGAGTAACAAGGTCCCAAATCAACAACAGCCAGAAGGATTCCACAGACACAAGTACCAGTTCCAGGCCACATATCCTACAGCAATTGTCCAAGCAAGGGCTCCAACTTCTTTTCCCATCTAGTTGAGGTCCTTAGCTACAAAAAAGTCCAGGATAAGTTTTCCAAATTATCCTTGGAAGTTCAAGTAAAACAGCCCACAAGTTAATCAGTCACTTTGAGAGCCAGGCTGGTTTCAAGACCAATGGATGAACAAAGGCATCTTACTTTTGTGTGACCCTTAGTAGTATTAATAAGGACGTTGGAAGGAGCTTAGAAGTCCCTCTCAAGGTTCCATTTGAAGCACCAGACAGCCAAAACAACCCCAAAGAAAACTGCTCAAACAATGCCATTTCAGGAAAGGAGACAAACTTACTTTTCAGTTGCTTTTTCTGAAGTTGTTGCAGTCTGTTTTGCTCGTCTTACTAGTAGACTTTTGTATCTCATTTGTTGTTATTTCAAGGGTCCTTTAAGCCCTTAGATGTAGTCTTATGTTGGATGGTGAGGATCTTTTGTAATGCTCTATATAAAGAGCTTTTTGCCTTGAAAGAAACTCAGAATGCTGAATGATAAAAACCAGAGTTTCCACTCTTTCTTTGTTAACCTGTGCCAGTCTTGGTTAGCTCTCAACCCTCAACAAACTTGTGCTAGTCTTAGTTTGTTGGCCTGAGTTAGAGTCATTCACTTGTGCTAGTCTTAGTGGGTGAGTTTAGCTTGGGATTCACTGCATTTAGAACTATCTGTGCTTGTCTTGGTAGTCCTGAATACAGGGGTTTATCTATCTTGTCCTTGTCTTGTGTTGTGTGTTTCTATTCTTGTCTTAGCCCCTAGTTTGGTGTTTCAAATTGGTTATCAGAGCTAAGGTTTATTTCTACTGTGAGTTCATTTAACCAAACTACATTCAAAACTACAAAAATAGCCCAATGAGTGAAGAGAGATTGGCAGGAGTAGAAGCAAGGATGGAGGGCCTGGCTGAGGTTGTAACCACCCTAACCAGAGCCTTGGATCAGGTGATAGGCAACCAAATATTTGCTGGAGGAAGAGGCAGAGGTCGTGGGAGAGGCCTAGGTCCACCAGGAGGCAGGGTCAGACCACCTGAAGAGGAGGAACCTTCAGACTCAGATGAATCCACAAGGAGCAGAGCTTCAGGGCATGGCCTCACTGATAAACACCTCAAGGTAGACATTCCTGAGTTTTCTGGTAGCTTAAATCCTGATGATTTGTTAGAATGGCTTAGGGATATAGAGAGAGTCTTTGAATACAAAGGATACAATGATGCTAAAGCCTTTAAAGTAGCTATTCTGAAATTGAAAGGGTATGCTTCCCTGTGGTATGAAACCATGAAGAGTCTAAGGGCTAGGGAGGGTAAGGAACCCATCAAATCCTGGTCTAAGTTGAAGAAAAAAATGTTGAACAAGTTTGTTGCTAAGGATTATACTCAGGATTTGTTCATCAAGCTGTCTAAACTAAAACAAAATGAAAAATCTGTTGAGTCTTATCTGAGAGAGTTTGAGCAGCTTACCCTTCAATGTGACATCACTGAGAAACCTGAACAAAGGATTGCTAGATTCCTAGAAGGCCTAAGCCCAGGCATTGCTAACAAGGTTAGGATGCAGCCCCTATGGTCCTTTGAGGATGTGGTGAACCTATCCCTTAGGGTTGAGAAAATGGGGAAGGAAACGACCAAGTCTTTCACCAAACCTGCTATAACTAAACCTTATGCTGGGGTCAGAATTGGGGAGGGTCCTAGGACTCCCATAACTTTTAATAGGAACCCCTTGGACAAGGGTAAAGCACCTGTAAGTCAGCAACCTACCCTCACCCCTTCAGAAGAGAAGAGAAAATGTTATCAATGTCAAGGTTATGGCCACTTTAAGAGAGACTGTCCCTCAAGAAGAGCCTTGACAGCAGTGGAAGTCATGGAATGGGAGAAGGAAGGGCTCATTGAGTATGAGCAGGAGGAGGGAACAGGAGAACAGGAAGAGGAAGGTGATGCCCCTTTGGTAGTAGCCCCACCAGACACTGGTCACAACCTTGTTCTTTGGAGGGTTATGCACTCTCAGCATCAACCCCTAGAAGAAGACCAGAGATCTCTAATCTTTAGGAGCAGGTGTACTATTCAAGGGAGGGTTTGTAATGTGATCATAGATGGGGGAAGTTGCACCAATGTGGCCTCAGTTACCTTGGTTAACAAGCTTGACTTGGAGACCAAACCCCACCCCAACCCTTACAAACTCAGATGGCTGAACAAGGGTGCTGAAGTAAGGGTTGATCAACAATGTTTAGTGTCCTTCTCTATTGGAGGCACCTACAAGGATGAGGTGACTTGTGATGTAGTGCCTATGGATGCATGCCATTTACTGCTGGGCAGACCATGGGAGTTTGATAAAGATGCCTTGCATAAAGGGAAGAGCAATGTGTACACTTTTAGACATGGGAATCAAAGGATAGTCCTGACACCTTTACCCCCAAACACTAGGGACTATGGTAGTCCTAGTACCAGTGGATCCAAGGAGGTTCTTTTCCTCACAGAGGCAGCCATGCTCAGAGAGGTGGAACAAGAACAACCTGTATATTTCCTCTTATCCAAACAGGTTGAGGAACCAGTTGAGGTGCCCCCAGAGGTAAAGGAGCTGATCAGTGAGCATGAGGATGTATTTCCAGAAGAACTACCATCAGGACTTCCCCCCCTAAGGGGCATAGAGCACCAGATAGACCTCATTCCAGGTGCCATGCTACCTAACAGGCCAGCATACAGGAGTGACCCCAAGTCCACCCAAGAGTTGCAGAGGCAGGTGGAGGAGCTGATGTCAAAGGGATTTGTCAGGGAATCTTTGAGTCCTTGTGCAGTGCCTGCCCTCCTAGTTCCTAAGAAGGATGGTTCATGGAGAATGTGTATTGACAGCAGGGCCATTAACAATATCACTGTCAAGTACAGGTTCCCCATCCCAAGGCTGGATGACATGTTGGATGAGTTAAGTGGAGCCAGTCTATTCTCCAAGATAGATCTTAGGCAAGGTTACCACCAGGTGAGAATCAGGGAGGGGGATGAGTGGAAAACAGCATTTAAAACCAAGCATGGGCTCTATGAATGGCTGGTGATGCCATTTGGTCTCTCCAATGCCCCTAGTACATTCATGAGACTTATGACTGAAGTCTTAAGGCCTTTCATAGGTCAGTTCATTGTGGTGTACTTTGATGATATCCTGGTCTATAGTAAGGGCAAATCTGAACATCTGAACCATCTAAAGTTGTTGTTTCTGAAACTGAGAGAGCATAAGCTCTTTGGGAAAATGGAGAAGTGTACTTTCATGGCTGAGGAGGTTAAATTCTTGGGGTATGTCATCTCTGCCAAGGGCATATCTGTGGATCAGGAGAAGATTGCAGCCATCAAGTCTTGGCCTATTCCCAAGAACATCACTGAGGTTAGGGGTTTTCATGGCCTAGCCTCCTTCTATAGGAGGTTCATACAGGGATTCAGCACTATCATGGTGCCTGTAACAGAAGGGATGAAGAAGGGTGAGTTCAAGTGGACTGAACAGGCACAAGCAGCCTTTGAGCTCATCAAAAAGAAGCTTTGTGAGGCACCTATACTAGCTCTACCTGATTTTGATCAGCTATTCGAAGTAGAGTGTGATGCAAGTGGGGTAGGGATTGGAGCAGTACTCATCCAAGGAAGGAATCCTGTGGCCTTCTTCAGTGAGAAGCTCAATGGGGCTAAGCTCAATTACTCCACATATGACAAGGAGTTTTATGCCTTGGTGAGAGCCCTCATGTACTGGAGCCATTATCTTAAACCCAAGCCTTTTGTACTTCACTCTGATCATGAGGCCTTGAAATACATAAATGGCCAACACAAGCTCAGTGCAAGGCATGCAAAATGGGTTGAATACCTTCAGTCCTTCAACTTCTCAAGCAAATACAAGGAAGGTAAGTCAAATGTGGTAGCAGATGCCTTGTCTAGGAGACATTCTATGTTGGTGACAATCCAACAAAGGGTGCTAGGCTTTGAGTTTATGAAGGAGCTGTACCAGGATGATCCTGATTTCATGGAGGATTGGTTAACCCTGCAGAACAGTCCTAGAGTAAAAGAGACCAAGTATCAGCTGCAGGAAGGTTACATGTTTAAGGGGAACAAATTGTGTGTCCCTAGGGGCTCATACAGGGACCTATTGGTGAGGGAAGTCCACTCTAATGGGCTAGCAGGACATTTTGGGGTGCAGAAGACCATGGATATCCTGCAAGATCAGTTTTACTGGCCTAGGATGGAAGGGGATGTTCAAGCTATTCTTAGGAGGTGTTCTACTTGCCAAAAGGCAAAGAGGTCTTTCCAAGCAGGACCTTACACTCCACTGCCTGTACCTGACAAACCTTGGGAAGACATCAGCATGGATTTCATTGTGGCTCTGCCCAAGACTCTAGGGGAAAGGATTCCATCATGGTTGTGGTTGACAGATTTAGCAAAATGGCTCACTTTGTGCCATGTAGGAAGACTGAGGATGCCTCAGGGGTTGCTGAGCTTTACTTCAAAGAAGTAGTCAAACTACATGGAGTGCCTAGATCAATTGTTTCAGACAGGGATACAAAGTTTATGAGTTACTTCTGGAAGACCCTGTGGAAGCTCCTAGACACCAGGCTGCTTTTTAGTACATCCCACCATCCTCAAACTGATGGTCAAACAGAAATCACCAACAAAACCCTAGGGAGAATATTGAGGTGCATTGTGAAGAAGTCACTAGGAGATTGGGATCTCAAACTAGCCCAAGCAGAATTTGCCTTCAATAGGGCCCCTTCATCAAGTACTGGCCACAGTCCCTTTGAGGTGGTCTATGGCAGCAACCCACTCATGCCTATGGAGCTATCCAATGTGCCTAAAGAGATACTGAACTATGATGCCAAGAAAAGGGTGGAACAAATGCTCAGGTTGCATGAACAGGTTAAGAGAAACATAGAGAAGACTAATGAGCAATACAAAATCAAAGCCAAGGTGCCAAGAGGAAAGAAGGAGTTTCAAGCAGGTGACCTGGTGTGGTTACACCTCAGAAAGGAAAGGTTCCCAAGCAAAAGAAAGAACAAACTTATGCCTAGAGCAGAAGGCCCTTTTGAAGTCATAGAAAAGGTGGGAGCCAATGCTTACAAGGTGGATTTGCCAGGAGAATATGGAGTTCATGGCACATTTAACATAGGAGACCTTAGCCCCTACTATGACAGTGAAGAAGAGAACCCTGGAGATTTGATGCTCAAATCTTTCCAACCTGGGGAGGATGAAGCAGGAGCTAGGGGAGCAACCTCATTTGGCAATCCAGTTCAGACAACAACCAACAAAGACACCCATGTTCAGTCTAAGGCAGATCAAGTCCAAACAACTAAGTTTTCAAAAGCAACAAAAGGTAACCATGTCCAAGCAACACACAATCAAGTTATGACACCATCAACGGCTCATGATCAAGCAACAACAACATCTACACAAGCCATGCCAACCAGAGTAACAAGGTCCCAAATCAACAACAGCCAGAAGGATTCCACAGACACAAGTACCAGTTCCAGGCCACATATCCTACAGCAATTGTCCAAGCAAGGGCTCCAACTTCTTTTCCCATCTAGTTGCGGTCCTTAGCTACAAAAAAGTCCAGGATAAGTTTTCCAAATTATCCTTGGAAGTTCAAGTAAAACAGCCCACAAGTTAATCAGTCACTTTGAGAGCCAGGCTGGTTTCAAGACCAAGGGATGAACAAAGGCATCTTACTTTTGTGTGACCCTTAGTAGTATTAATAAGGACGTTGGAAGGAGCTTAGAAGTCCCTCTCAAGGTTCCATTTGAAGCACCAGACAGCCAAAACAACCCCAAAGAAAACTGCTCAAACAATGCCATTTCAGGAAAGGAGACAAACCTACTTTTCAGTTGCTTTTTCTGACGTTGTTGCAGTCTGTTTTGCTCGTCTTACTAGTAGACTTTTGTATCTCATTTGTTGTTATTTCAAGGGTCCTTTAAGCCCTTAGATGTAGTCTTATGTTGGATGGTGAGGATCTTTTGTAATGCTCTATATAAAGAGCTTTTTGCCTTGAAAGAAACTCAGAATGCTGAATGATAAAAACCAGAGTTTCCACTCTTTCTTTGTTAACCTGTGCCAGTCTTGGTTAGCTCTCAACCCTCAACAAACTTGTGCTAGTCTTAGTTTGTTGGCCTGAGTTAGAGTCATTCACTTGTGCTAGTCTTAGTGGGTGAGTTTAGCTTGGGATTCACTGCATTTAGAACTATCTGTGCTTGTCTTGGTAGTCCTGAATACAGGGTTTATCTATCTTGTCCTTGTCTTGTGTTGTGTGTTTCTATTCTTGTCTTAGCCCCTAGTTTGGTGCTTCAGATATCAAATAGTACACGAGCACAATAAGGTACGGGATTATAAGAGAAGAACGCCAAAGATAATTAGGCTAAAAGTAAGAGATGAAGCAATTGCTAGAGTTCTGAAGATGGCCAAGTAAAGAAGAAGATATGTTACGAATTCTCTTAAAGATAGAGGTCAAGAAAAATTGTAAGAGAAGAAATGAAAAGGATAAGGGTACGAGATTAGATATAAGGTTTAATCCACACAATTTCTCCCTTCAAACTTAGGGCGATAGCAAAACAAATTATCCCTCTAACTAAATTCTCTCAAAAGAGACCATCTTACCACAAATCATCAAAATAAGGTACACCTAAATTCGACAAATCGATTACTTCCCAATTCATCCATCATTTTATATACCCCGGATTCCCAAAAGCGGAATTGCAACACAAAAGTAATAACATTCCTTTAACTCGAATATTCAACGCATCCTCAAAGGTTTCTAAAAATGAAAAACTAAGAAAGACTTCTTTATACTAGGTCCTTTTCAACTCCTGCAGTCCACAAGCTAAATCATACCAAGGTACAACACCAACCCAAACGTCATCACCAACGTCCCAAAATATTTACTTCAAAGTTCACACTGTCGAACTTTAGTCCATAATCAATCCTCAAGTAACATGGTTTAACCTACCATGACAACTTACTGCTTCAAACGAGTCTTTGATACCATAAGATAAGATCATATCTTTAAATTCAAGAATTATAGTCAAATACTTTTCCACCAAGACTATACCCAAAAACACACACTACGAAATCACAATAAGTCACTTAGTCTCAAAGGCAGTTTACAACTCAAGGTATCATCCAAATATTCTAACTTGTATTCTTATAACAACTAGTCCTAACATAGGTATAATCCTCAAGACACTCTAATATAACCAAACACTTAAGTTCAAAAGATTAAGTCACCAACAAGCTCAAAGGTCTTAGGCAACTCACCCAATCAACCCCACATCATCAATCCCCGTAAATCATTCAAACATACACCATGGCAAGCATCTATAGATTAAAATCTCCAAAGCATAAGACACTACACTCTTCTATGACTCCATCACTCACCATTATAGGGTGAAACTCAAATCTACACAACATTTCTCAAAGTCACCAAACTCACTCACCCAAAGCCAATACACCACAAACAAAAGGGGAAGGTATCCACAAAAGGTCACAAGGGCAAGTTAAGGATACAAAAGGTAAGATTAAGGAAAGTAACAACAGAAATTCTCAAGAAGAGAAGTAACTGGAAGAGTTGAAGAAGCATCTAGATAGAGGAAAGAGAGAAAGGTACACCATAGACAAGAAAAATCATCGATGAGGTTGAAAGACACTTCAATTAGGCTTGTCAATCTTCAATCTTTGGCAAAGGATACTTATTCTATCTAATACATGGTTATATCAAGACGGTAGGTGCAAGCATGCGTAAAGTCACTCAATACAATGAACAAACAAGTAAGAGTCTAGCAAGCATCAAGCACACTAAAGACTACCACCTTAGGTCTTTAAGTCTACCCTTCTCTCATTCATTATTCATTAGTCAAGTTATTTAAAGTTGGGGTGCATGAATGTGCGTCTGAAGCGTTATAGCTCTGATACCAACCGTGACACCCCGCAATAATGTTATAAAGTAAACACATAGATTAGCAGCGGAAATACGATATTATAAAAACTTTAGAAGCAAAACCACGAATGTCAGTATATTATAAAACTAAAACTTAATTTAATTGGAAAGTTCTCAGGGTACCTCTTAACAAACTTTGTCATATTTTTCATGGTACCCCTACTTTAAAGAATCTGCCCATGGTATCCTTGAGGTTTCATTTTTGTTCCCATGATACCCCTTAATGTAACGGTCGTCAATGGAAAGTTAAATTTTGATGACTTGACAATAAGTAGTAAATTAAAAACTAGTAATAAATATGAAATAAAAATAAAAATTTGAACATTACCCATGGTACCCTTATGTTCTATACATTCTTACCCAGATATCCCTAAGATGTAACAATTTTTCACAAGGTAACCTCGGGTCATTAATAGAAAAGTTTAAGCATTCTGAATGTTGAATACAAGCAACGAGTGTCATATGTCAAGTTATACTAATTAATTCTACACGATATTTACATGACAAAAAAATGTTGAGATGTTTGCTAAACATGGGTCTTTGAGTCACATTTATAGCTTCTCTAGAACTCCAAAGATGGACATTATAAGTTGACTACGCAAAACGAATGACCATGGAGAAAAATGTTACATCTTAAGGATATCTGGGGAAGAATGTAGAAAACACAGGAGTACCATCGTAAATGTTCAAACTTTTATTTTATTTCATATTTTAGGTCAATTTTTAACTAACTAATTATTGTCACGTCATCAAAAGTTAACATTCCGGTTAACGGTCGTTACAATAAGGGGTACCATGGGCACAAAAATAAAACATCAAGGGTACCATAGGCAGATTCTTAAAAGTAGGGGTACCATGGGAAATCTGACAAAATCAAGGGGTACCATTGAAAATTTCCGTAATTTAATAAATCTTTTATACAAAAGTTTAACTTAACTAAGCTCAAGGGATCCTGATCCCTCGGCAAGTACATAAATAAAATAGAAAGGACTAATATATGTTGGAGTAGGTGTCCTCCACAATAGTGCGCCACATATTGAATCTTATTAAGGAATATAATTGGGATATTTATTGACTATATATATGATTAGTCAGTTGATTAACGTAAATCAATAACGGTTGGCTGACTAGAGTTTGACGTTATTGTCGTTTGACGGCGGTGATCAACTGATCCTTTCGGTACACCAAAGGATGAAATCCAAATAGTAACTAATTATTTGTATATGATACAGTTAATTAGTCCATTACATATATTCGATATGTACGAGAGTTAATTGGTAGAAATTGAGTTAAGAACTCAAATTCGATTAAGTTTATTTTTCAATTATGCGATAATTGACTAATAAATTTATATCTTATTTTAATACGATTAAATAAGATTTAACTTAGTAATTAATCGTTAAATTACTAAATTAGTTGAGGTTTTAAGATAGAGGTAATTAGTTAATTATATTTACAAGGAGTTGTAAAATAAATTAACTAAGCATTGTGGGACCCATTATATATTGATATAATGGTAAAATATTACTTAAAATGTTAAGTACATATTATTCATTTAATTGTGTCATTTAATTGTTATATGATCAAATTAACACTTAATTATACAAGATAATTAAGCATATGATTAATAAGTATTTGTGGGACAAATATAAAAAATCAAAATGGATCAAAACAAGGCTCACATGGCCGGTCATTTTGAAGTGGATGGTGATGATGGTTGCTCTTATTCATACTCACAAGTAACATGTGCTTATGACATGAATAGTAAACCTAAAATCATTTTATTCACTACAACACATTACCCCTTTGCATGACAATAAAATAAGAAGAAAAATCAATCTTTTGTGATGATGATGGCCGGCCCTCTTGGCTATAAATAGAGCAATTGTTGTTCAATTTATTTACTAGTTCATTCTTGCTTATTTCATACTTCTCTCAAAAACTCATCTTCTCTCTAAAAACTCTCAAATACTAATATTTAATAAGTATTACTAGTGTAGTAATATAGTCTAATATTAGTAGTATAATATCTATCTTATTATCTAGTTAATAATAAGAGTAGATTATTTGGGTTCATCTTGGTGCAACTTAGAGGAGATCTTCTAGTTTGGAGATTACTTGTGTTCATCCATAATTATAGCTCAAGAGCAACAAGAAGGAGTTTTTGTTGTGCCCATATATTTTCCATATCAATGTGAGGAAATTTCTTCTCTTATATAAATGTCTTTATATTTGCATGCATGTTACATAAATCATTAAATACTAAATTAACAAGTAATTTAGTAACTAATTAGAGGAGTATAATTAAGGTCTATGGACTTTCATGTGGTATCAGAGCTAGCTTGTAGCATGCATGTTCATTTTGGACATTTTTTTTATTAAAGTTATAAAATAACTAATAAATCAAAAATTTAAGTTAAAATACGATTCTGACGAATTTTTTTTTGCATGTACACCTACTGACCTCAAAATATTTGTGGTCAAATTTTGTGATTATAGAGATTGATTTGCTATTTCTTTTGATTTTCGGCGTTTAAACCGAGTTAACATGCATTTTATGAGTTAAAAGTTAACTAAAAATAGTTGAATGTTGATTCTGGCCATGAAATTGTAATATAATCTCACATGCATGTATTAAATATTGTATGTAAAATTTCGTGACTTTTAATTAAGTATTGCATGTTTATTGATTTTTATACGATAAAAGTCGATAATATGAGATTATAATGTTCATAAAATTGAAACGTCATTTTCTGGTCTTGAAAAGTTTTGGTACATTTTACATTATGACTTTGATCATTGTGGTGAAATTTAATAATTTGTTTCACTGTTTTACTATATTTAATGATTTTTATTTGATAAAACCATTAAATAGAAAGCTATTTGTTCATAAAATTTTTAAATTTTATGAGCAAATGTTTTTTATTTTTATAGTTCCTGGAAATGTTACAGAATGTAAAAAATTTTTTGATTTCAAATTTTATGATGTTTATATTTTATTTTGGTTTTATTTCATAATTGTTATGATTAAACCGTAATATTTAGCAAATGAAATCAAATCGATCTAATTAATGACCAACTAAATTAGTAAGTACTAATTTTGAGTTCTAAACCATTTTAGTTAATTAGTTTGAATTTAAATGAGATTTAAATGTTGATATTGATTTTTAATGGTTAAAAATCAATAAATCCCGTAAAATCGAGCTACAATGAGCATGAATATGTTTAGGACGATTTTGGCATGAATTTTGCAGCAATTTATTTTATTTATGGTTGAATGAATGAATGTCATTTATTTAATATTTTATGCAAATTTTGTACCTAGTATGGCCTAGTTATTTTTAATCGTTATTACCCGTAATGTAAGGGAATAACGGTTTGGTTGTAATTTTATTGCGATCTCGTATCGCCGGTTTTGTATAATTTAATAATTTTATTTTATAGAATAAATGTATAATAGGAATTTGTATATTTGTATATTTGTAATTATTTTTATGAAGACCGTTGACTCCCTCAAGAAGGTGCCATTTTGGAAGGTGTTCCAAGTGAAGAGGCAAGGGACCAAGGAGTTGGTTTCCGAATTTGTAACTATCTAGTTAATTTTGATTAGCTAGGTGGCCATACTAGGATTTTTAGTATTGCTTGGTTTTGCTTGCTTTATGTCCTTCATTTCCGCTCATGCCAAATTCTCACCCTCATTTTTATTTTCCGATCTTGGTCAATTCACGTTATTCACCATTCCCGACTTAGTTTCACTATAGGTAATTAATAACTAATTGACAAGATTCTCTCACATGTTTAACAAATTAGATTAGCCTTACCAATTAATAACACCTATGAATCCCGTGTTCATTAGGGCTACCACGCTCGTGGGTCCCTTTTTACCTCGGGTAAGTAGGGTGATACGATCACAAGCTAAAATTGGATTGGACTCAACGAGATAAGCGGTATCTTGGGACTAGGAGATGGATTTAGTTGAAATCCGTCAACCAAGAGTTCTAAGGGTAGAATTAGTCAAGTAATGACTTACCATTTCTAGATAAAGGTAGCATGCGATGACTATTTTTATTTAAAGATGGGTCTTGGATTCATTTATATAATTTAGTGAGAGGTCATTTTATGAATGCTAAACTTGTTAAAATGTTTTTCAAGTAAATTTACAATGAATGTTTATATATTTCTTTTTGTTGTAGTTACCATATTCGCATAATGTCATCATCAAACAACGCAACCTTGGGTAAGGACTCATGGTTGAGATCCGTCATGGACAAGTGTGTCCTAAAGGATGACGGAAGTAACTTCGTTGAATGGGAGTCAACGATCAAGAGCGCCGCGTTATCCGATAACGTGCTTCGCTACTTGGTCGAAGAGCCCCCCACCAAACCCGCGCCAAGATCGTCCGCGGTGGTTCGGGCCGAATATGACCTTTATTTGAAGGCTGCTAATGACGTCAAGAATGTCTTGATTTGGTCAATCTCACCCAAACTCAAACTCCAATTGATATCTCTCAATGCATATGCGATATTCACGAGGATAACGTCGATATTTTCGCAAGCCCCTCAAATCCTCCAATATGAGGCGACTACGAAATTCTTTGACACCAAGCTTCAAAGTGGCCAAAAGGTTTGCCCACACGTGCTCAAAATGATTGAGCACGCGGACACCTTAGAGCGTCTAGGGTGAAAAATTCCGAAGCAATTGGTGGTGGGTAAGATCCTTCATTCACTCACACCTAAGTTCACCCAATTTAGGGTGAACTATAACATGAATGGCATGGACAAGAGTGTCCATGAACTCCATGCACTCCTCACCCAGCGGAGAGGGACATGGAGGCTAGTGGGAGTGAACCCAAGGATGTTCTTTCCATGAAAATGAAGAACATGAACCTTGGGGGGAGGAAGGAACATAGGGAAAGGGTAATACCCTGTTTCAAGAAAACCGTCCAGGGAAAGGGCGTGCAAGTCTTTTATAAGGCCAAGCCCAAAGTCAACAAATACGCGGAGGCGGATTGCTATTATTGTAATTGCAAAGGGCATTGGAAACGCAATTGCCCCAAGTACTTGAAAGATAAGAAGGACGGTTGTGTGACAACGTCAGGTAAAATTCTTTCATCACTCTATATGATAGATATTAACTTTGCTAGTACATCTTCTTGGGTATTTGATACCGGTTGTGGTTCTCACCTTTGTAATCATGTACAGGGGCTGAGGGACGCGCAAGCACTAGCCAAGGGTGACGTGGACCTGCGCATGGAAAATGGAGCTAAGGTAGCCGCAGTTTCCGTGGGCACCTACGTTCTTCTTTTGCCGAATAGTTTAGAGTTGTATTTAAATAATTGCTATTATGTACCAACTCTTACCAAGAACATTATCTCCATTTCCGTGTTAGACATGGAAGGATTTTCATTTTGCATTAAGAACAACTGTTGTGCTTTTTCACTTAATGAAATGGTTTATGGCGAGGCCATTTCTATTGGAGGTATTTATGTTTTAGATATTGCAAAAGAGGTCTATCATGTAGAAAACAAGAAGCTCCAAACAGGTGAACCTAATCAATCATACCTTTGGCATTGTCGTTTAGGGCACATAAACGAACGACGCATAAAAAGACTTGTTTCATCTAAAGTACTCAAACCATTCGATTACGAATCTTATGGCGTATGCGAATCTTGTCTTCTAGGCAAGATGACTCGTGCTCCTTTTACTGGAAAAGGGACACGAGCAAGTGAAGTATTAGGACTTATACACACGGATGTATGCGGTCCAATGACTATCCGAGCTAGAGGTGGTTATCACTACTTCATTACTTTTACCGACGACTTAAGTAGATATGGATATGTCTACTTGATGAGGCATAAAAGTGATGCTTTTGAAAAATTCAAAGAATTTCAAAGTGAAGTAGAAAACCAATTGAATAAAAAGATTAAAACCCTACGATCCGATCGTGGTGGTGAATACTTGAACCATGAATTTGATTCACACCTGAAAGATTGTGGTATAGTATCACAATGGACTCCTCCTGGAACACCTCAATTAAACGGTGTATCCGAAAGGAGAACTCGAACTTTATTAGATATGGTTCGATCTATGATGAGTCTAACAGAGCTTCCTGATTATTTTTGGGGTTTTGCTATCTTATCTGCAATATTTTCACTAAATCGAATCCCGACTAAAGCGGCAAACAAGACTCCATATGAGATATGGACAGGGAAAGTCCCTTATTTGTCGTTTATGAGAATTTGGGAATGCGAGGCTTTTGTTAAGAATACGTCTGACGATAAACTCGCACCCAAATCTGACAAATGTCTTTTTGTAGGATATCCAAAGGAATCACGTGCTTATTACTTCTACAATAAACACGAGGACAAAGTGTTTGTGTCTCGTGATGCAGTCTTTTTAGAAACTGATTTTATTTCTAAAAGACAGAGTGGGAGAAAATTTGAACTTGATGAAGTCCAAGAGCCACAAACCGAAAAGGACGACGAGGAAAACGTTCCCTCTTCGTCTGGTACGGTCATTATTCCTTCAGAACCTAGGAGGTCAAGCAGAACTAGTCATCAACCTGATAGATACCTTGGTATTATAGAGGAAGGTGATGACTATAATTTGCTACTTTTTGAAAGTAACGAACTTACTACCTACAAAGCAGCCATTTTGTATCCGACTCATAAGCTATGGCTAGGAGCCATGCAATCCGAAATGGATTCTATGTACGACAATCAAGTATGGGACTTGGTTGATTTACCTAAGGAGGTACGACCTCTTCAGTGTAAGTGGATCTATAAGATCAAAAGTGGCATAGACAAACATAATGATGTTTATAAAGCTAGATTGGTGGCAAAAGGTTTTACCCAAGTTCATGGTTTTCACTATGACGAAACCTTCGCCCCAGTCGCCATGCTTCGATCCATAAGGATTATCTTAGCGGTTGCCGCATTTCATAATTATGAGATTTGGCAAATGGATGTCAAAACCGCCTTCTTGAATGAGATTCTAGAAGAGGAAGTGTACATGACACAACCTGAAGGTTTTGTGGATCCATCAAACCCTAAGAAGGTATGCAAGCTTAAGAGATCCATTTATGGTCTTAAACAAGCATCCAGGAGTTAGAATCATCGTTTCGATCAGGTAATTAAACAAAATGGTTTCACTCGAAGCGTCGAGGAACCGTGTTTATACATGAAGTTTAGTGGGAGTAAAGTAACTTTTCTAGTCTTGTATGTAGATGACATACTACTCATTGGGAATGATATTCCCATGCTCACTTCTGTAAAGGAGTGGCTAGGAATACATTTCCAATTAAAAACTTAGGAGAGTCCCCACCAGCGCATCTTAGGTTCTCGGATCTAAGGGATAGATTCTAAAGGATACGACATTAAGTCAAGAAACTTATATTGATAAATTCTTGATCGGTTCACAGAGACTCTAAGAGAGGCTTTAATTTTATGGGAAGTGGATCAACTTTGAGAGTCAGAGTGGCCCTACGCAACCCGAGGAGATTGAACTCATGAAATTGGATCCTTACGCATCAGCTGTTTGGATCAATCATGTAATGCTATGATGTGCCACATCATCCCCGATTTTGCCTATGCTTTGAGCATGACAAGTCCGTTACCAAGAAAATCCAGGTGAGAGTCACTGGATAGTCGTAAAGAACATCCTTAAGTACTTGAGAAGGACCAAGGATTCGTTCTTAGTGTTTGGAGGCGAGATTGAGTTACGTGTAAAGGGTTACACAGATGCCAGTTTCCAAACAGATAGGGATGATATGAAATCCCAATCCGGCTATGTTTATATGATGAATGGAGGAGCTGTTTGCTGGAAGAGTTTCAGCAAAGCTTTACAGCGGATTCTACAACCTAAGCAGATACTTGCAGCGTCTTGAAGCTGCAAAGGAGCTGTATGGATCGGCAATTTTTGGAAGGACTAACAGTCGTCCCTACTGCCAAAGATCCTATCACAATTTATTGTGATAACAGTGGGGCGATTTTTCAGGCAAAAGAGCCCAAGTCTAGTAACAAGTCTAGACATGTACTTAGGAAATATCATGTAATTAGAGATTACGTGGACAGAAAGGAAATTGACATTTGTAAGGTTGGGACAGATGACAACATTGCTGATCCTTTAACCAAGCCTTTATCAAAGGCTAAGCATGATGGTCATGTCGTCACAATGGGATTGAGACGTGTACCAGAATTCCTTTAGATTATGTAATATGTAATAATTGAATGTTGTATTAATTATTTCATATATGATAATTGCATTCATTGTTCGAGTTTTATTTTAAACTCTTTTATTTAGTTTGACTAAATTTAATACTTTGTTTATCCGAATAGATTGTTGGACCCTATTCAAGTGAATAGGACGAACTTAGTATTTTGTCCCTAGTCACTCAATGAGGTGACGTCTCGTAATGACTAGATTGTAAGTCGATCGATGGTTGGTTCAGCACCATGGGGTCATGGAGATGACTGGTCGTTTACATCGACAGACTGTATGACACTCTGTCGGACAGTGACATTGTAGAGACCCTTAAATCAATTATTTGATGCCGGGTCGTGGCAGGGTCTTCTATCTTATTCCTATAAGTCGATTCTTTTGACTGGCGACCGTCTATCTGAGTCGGTGCAGTTTCCGATTGGTTTTGGTTGATGTTCTAGGTCGTGCCGTAAAAGGAGGCCGATGGACTTCTTCTGGATCATGGTGATCTGCATCATACAGAGTAGATGAATCAACAGGAATTGTCCACCCACGTTGGGTACAAACATCTTTTGGCCAATCGAGGAGAAGTTACTGTAAAGGCGTGGCCACGCTCGGAAAGAGATCTATGGTAGATTTTCCGGTCAGACAGTTACTCTCCCTATCAAGAAAACCAGTCTAGATATTGTCAATCGCAAGTGCGACCTGAAAGACACCTTGCGTTGAGTGGGAGATGCGATAAAGAGACAAGAGAATTGTTGACGCACACTTGTGTCAGACAAGTGGGAGATTGTTGGAGTAGGTGTCTGACAACGTCAAATAATGTCGTGTCTAGTAGTAACTTTTAGAGTCTTTCGTTCTACTTTTTACGGGTCATTAGCTTTGTTTTATGTTAATTTTAGTTTTTGTAATAGTGTTAGTATTTAGTATTTTAAGTCAAATTTAAGAGTCAAATCCCGAAAGTCAATAAAAGTCAAACCCGAAAACCCGAGACCCAAAAAACCCGGAACTTGAAGTGGGCTAACAATGAATCACCAAGGTTTGAAGACAAAGCCCATTGGGTCAATGGAAGTCAAGGCGGGGTCAATATCCATGGGGTCAACGAAAGTCAAGATGGAAAACAAGGCAAAAGTTGGGCAGTGCTCGACGCAGCCTGCGTAGCATGACGCAGCCTGCGTCGTAGGACGCAGCCTGCGTCATCTCTCAGCACGGGTTTTTCTCATTTTCTCGTCTTGTCTTTTGGAAGCCCACCTTTCAAGGCCCCTAGGTTTGCGGACCAAGGGTATAAAAGAAGATTTCTGAAGAGAGACAAAAAAAAGGAGGAAGCATTCACCATACAACATCATATTTTCCTTAGCATTTCTCTCTTTTTGTTCTTCAAGTTTGGCTTTTGTAATGGGTTTTTACTTAGAAATTGGTTGTATTATGAAGACTATGGGTAGCTAATCTCCTTTTGCTTAGTGTAATTTGAACAAGTTCTTCCCTTTTAGCATTGTAAGACTTTTTAATCCTTCCTTCTCTATTTAATTCCATCTTCCTTTGTTGATTTTCTTTGTTGAATGAATTGTTGTTAAGACTAACCATCTTAGTAATTGTTTATTTGATTAAATTGCTTGTCTTGATGAATTTGGTTGATTTGTCTTGATTTTCGTTGAAGCAACTTGAAAGATTGTAACTTTGGTTTAAAAGTTAGAATCTTTTGAGTGGATTTTGGATTATCATGTATTTAGAACATGGTTTAATGTTTTAGTTCATGATTCTAGCATGCTTCATTGGTTTGGTTCTTAAAGCTTGCATCTTTGTTTATGCTTATGATTTAATAAGTATGGGTTTAGTTGTATTGGGTCATTTATGGATGGTTTAATTCATGGTGGCTAATTCTTAGAAGTTTTTGCTATAGATAATTAGAGAAGGGAGGAAAGGAGGGATCTTTACTTTGTTAATTGTGAGGGAACTTGGGATAATTGCACTAAGTAGTTTTTCCTTATTTGAATCGTTGATTATTTAGTTGTTATTGGTGATTCTAGGATTGATAATCTTTTCTCATGAAAAACTTTCTCCCTATTTGTTATCTACATGTTTACCATTGTGAATATCATAGTTTGTAAGTAATTCTAGTCTTTGTTTCAATTAGTGTTTAATTTGTGGTTAGATTTATTAATTTGTTTAATCGGTTTTTAGCAAGAGTCTAGATTAGATTATTAGCATTCACCGCCTTCTCTAGGGTTCGATCCTTGTCTTACCCTTACTACCCTTTACTTAGGATAGTTCGAGTCTAGATTTGGTTTTATAAATTGTTATTTGGCATAGCTAGTTTCCGGAATTAACGACCCCGAAAATAAGCCCGTCAGTGTCCTCCACAATAGTGCGCCACATAATAAATCTTATTAAGGAATATAATTGGGATATTGATTGACTATATATATGATTAGTCAGTTGATTAACGTAAATCAATAACGGTTGGTTGACTAGAGTTTGACGTTATTGTCGTATGCCGGCGGTGATCAACTGATCCCTTTCGGTCACACCTAAAGGATGAAATCCAAATTGTAACTAATTATTTGTATATGATACTGTTAATTAGTACATTACATATATTCGATATGTACGAGAGTTAATTGTTAGAAATTGAGTTAAGAACTCAAATTCGATTAAGTTTATTTTTCAATTATGCGATAATTGACTAATAAATTTATATCTTATTTTAATATGATTAAATAAGATTTAACTTAGTAATTAATCGTTAAATTACGAAATTAGTTGAGGTTTTGAGATAGAGGTAATTAGTTAATTATATTTACAAGGAGTTGTAAAATAAATTAACTAAGCATTGTGGGACCCATTATATATTGATATAACGGTAAAATATTACTTAAAATGTTAAGTACATATTATTCATTTAATTACGTCATATAATTGTTATATGATCAAATTAACAGTTAATTATACAAGATAATTAAGCATATGATTAATAAGTATTTGTGGGACAAATATCAAAAATCAAAATGGATCAAAATAGGCCTCACATGGCCGGTTTCAATGTAATGGATTGTGATGATGGTTGCTCTTATTCATACTCACAAGCAACATGTGATTATGACATGAATAGTAACCTAAAATCATTTCATACTTACACTACACTCTACCACTTTGCATGTGATTAAAATAAGCAAAATAAGAGCCTTGTGAAGCTCTTCTTGACCGGCCATATTGTCTTTATAAGGGCAATATGGTTGTTCATTTCATTTGTTCAATTCTTGCTTGTTTTTCCTACTTCTCTCAAAAACTCATCTTCTCTCTAAAAACTCTCAAATACTAATATTTACTAAGTATTACTAGTGTAGTAATATATTATAATATTAGTAGTATAATATCTATCTTATTATCTAGTTAATAATAAGGGTAGATTATTTGGTGTCATCTTGGTGCATCTTTAAGGAGGTCTTCTAGTTTGGAGATTATTATTATTCATCAATATTTATAGCTCAAGAACAACAAGAAGGAGTTCTTGTTGTGCCCACTTTATTTCCATATCAATGTGAGGAAATTTCTTCTTTTATATAAATGTCTTTATATTTACATGCATGTTACATAGATCATTAAATACTAAATTAACAAGTAATTTAGTAACAAATTAGAGGAGTCTAATTAAGGTCTATGGACTTTCACAAATCAACTATGCCACCACTGAGAAAGAATTTCTCGCCATTGTCTATGCCTTAGACAAATTTCGCTCATACTTAATAGGATCAAAAGTTATTGTCTACACTGACCATGCTGCCTTGAAATATCTGCTTTCAAAGAAAGAGTCAAAACCTAGACTTATCCGATGGATCTTACTCCTTCAAGAGTTTGATTTAGAGATCCGGGATAAGAAAGGAGCAGAGAATGTAGTCGTTGACCACCTCTCAAGGATAAGAGTAACTGAAATAGGATTACCAACGCCAATTAATGATTCGTTCGCTGATGATTCATTAATGGTAATTGCAAACTCTTCTCCTTGGTATGCTGATATTGTCTATATAGAGCGTCAATCCCCAACCAGATAATTTCATAGAAGAATTTGTCGAGCGAGACGTTGAACCAACGCTTCTCGGGAGGCAACCCGTGTTTCTTTTCTTTTTGCATTTTATTTTTGCTTTCCCTTTTTCGTTGTTTTGTTAGATTTACTTTGCAGATGAAAGAGTTTTTTAAGAATATATATAGACCTTCCTTCTCAAGTCCAAAAGACTAGCTTGGGGGAGTCCGCGCTGACTAGTAAGCTTCACTCTCCTTTCATTTTTTTTTCCCTTTTTACCCTTCTTCCGATTGAGCATCTCATTGAATATTTAGCCTTTGTGCTCACATTGAGGACAATGTGATGTTTAGCTTGGGCGAGGGATTGCATTTTCCCATTTTGCATCTTAGTTGTTTATTTTTCAAATTTTGAATAAGAAAAGAGAAAAATTTAAAATTTTGAACATAATTGAATGCTTTTCATGCTTTGCTTGCTTGTTAACTATGCTATCATGTTACATTTCCCAAACTTTGAGCTTTCAAAAGATAAGGATTCAATATTCATTGAATTGTGCATACATGGGGAAGTCTTGTACACTGTAGGCATGGAATGAATCTATAGATGAGTACGTTTGATCTTGACATTTGGCAAGTTACATATATTGTACGGTAGAACCTCCTTAGGCTGCTACATCTATACCCAGTCTCATCTAGGTGTGTTTAGTTCTCCTTGTGATGTGTGTCATGTCAAAACGCATAAGTATGGTTCTTATTTCATTCCTATAAGCATTGCATTCATGATTCACTAAGATTTGAAGCCTTTTTCACTTTGAATTACCCCTCAAAATTAGCCCCTTCATACAAATGTTTCACAAAATAATAGTTACACATAAAAACTGCCTACTTCTTGAGCTTGTAGCTAGACTATGGTGTATGGGTGCTCTTTTGAGAAGATTTGTTCTTTTATGTCAAAGTGAATTTGGAAGAACCAAAATGTTCGAGAAGTGATGTTATGTTCAGAAAAAAAATATAGAAAAAGAAAAAAAAAGAAAAAGAAATAAAAAGAAAAAGAAATAAAAGAAGAAGTTGTGAGTATCTCCTCAAAATGTCAATTCAATGTTTAGAAGGAGTTCACTCTTGTGTTTCGTGTGTAATAAGCCAATCCGTTCCTTCTGGCTTCGTTTTTCATCTTTTGGGAATTAATCGGAAGTTTGGATTGAGTATTCATTTATCATTGGTCAGTTGCTAGCTCATTCTATCCTTCACATGACCATAACTGTTTATCCACCTTTCACCCATTTCCCAAAGCCTTCTTTTTTTTTTTTTTTTTTCGGCTTCTTTTTTATGTGCATTGTGATCTTTGACTTGTGTTTTGAATTGTTTACCATATTAGACTGCGGACACATTTTTATAAGTCGTAGATAGGTGAGTGTCTCAAAAATATTTACATATAAAGAAATCACCTTTTGCATATATGAGTGTTCGAGTGTGCCGTGAGAGTCCATTTGTCAAAAAGATCATGCAAGAGCCGGAAATTCTGTTGTGAAATTCTTTGTGCTGCGCCGTTATGTAAATCTCAGCCATGTTTATGTATCATTCTTGCCCACGTTGTTTTTGGGTTATGATTCATTATGTTTCCAAAGTTTTACGTTGAGATTTGTTTCTTGATGGTGTAGTAGCCAATGCTTGAAACCCTTGTCCTGGTATTGTTTGTTATGTTTGCTTGAGGACAAGCAAGGGTTTAGCTTGGGGGAGTTTGATAAGTGAATATTTGTATGATTTTAACCCACATTTAAGCTCGGTTTTGTATGTCATTTGTGCTTTGTTAAGCCACTTTATGAGCTAATATCGTCTTCTAGGCGAATTCCTATGTTCTAACCTGGTTTGTAGGGAAATTGACGTTTCTACGCCCTTTTTCTATATTCCCGAGCATTTGCCTAGAACCCAACGATTTGAAGAAGCAAGCTTGTCTAGGACAAAGGCATTTCAAGAAGGCTCACTGATTCATAAGAAAGAAGAAGCAAAGACGATTTCGCAGTTGTCAGAAGATCGATCAGTTAGGCGAAGAATTCATCATTTTACAACAAAGCCTATCAACAAACCCGACTAAAGAGGTCAAGGGGGATAATGAAAGTCAAGTCATATGCAAGGGGAGATGAAACAAAAGTCAATTGACCAAGATCACAACTTACCCGATCGGGTAAGTGGTGTACCCGATTGGGTATCTCTGCTGATCCGAGCTTTTGCTTCAACTTCCTCCTTTTTGTCCTATGTGATGAATGCATGACCCCTTCCCCACGAAACCCTACTGCTATAAAAGGATGCCTCAGCCACCACATATCAACATGTACCTCTTCTCTTCTTACACTTCTCTTTAGATTAGAAACCCTAGATTGGGAGGAGAGAAACCTAGCCTCTCTTCTCTTGTCTAGATCATTTTCTTCTTATTTTTGTCTTTAGTTTCTTAGTTTATTTCTGTCTCTTCTACATCAAATCCTTAGCCTAGATCAATAAGAATTTCATCTTTGTAATCTAGTTTGTGTTGTTCAAGCGTTGTAATTCGTGGATCGACTATTCTATGCAAGGAATTTCTATTACGGTTGTTTGTAATTCATCATTATCGTTGTTGATCATCATATAGGTAATCCTATTTTATCTTTTGTTTTAATTTTTCACGTTTCTTACTTGATTGTTATTTCCTTTACATGTTATTGTAGATTCAATTTCAATATCGTTGTAATCATTTCACTTCATTAGATCGTCAATATAGCGTCGTTATTATCGCCATATAAAGAGTCTTAAAATATTGTAAAAACCAAATAAACATGTCTATCCTAGTTTTTATTATTAACATCATCTTAGATTTAAACATCGCCATGAGTGAGTAGTCGTTTTTCTAGGGTGTAGGGTAGCCATGTAGGTTGATTAAAAGATGATAATTGGATAAAAGAAATTGTGCTTTTAAAACGTCGTGTCTATGCAGGTTTGGACTATAACGATAGTTAACGATTCTTGATCAAAATCATTGACTAAAATGGAATTCTTTTCCAAGGTAGAAATACGTGAATTGAATAGCCAAAGCATGACTTGGTAGATTAAGACCTAGTAAATTGCCTAAAAGCCTGCTAGACCATCTGATCTATGATTGTAATGAACACATCATTCTTACGAACTCACAA
Source organism: Heliosperma pusillum (assembly GCA_022085475.1). Lineage (NCBI taxonomy): Eukaryota > Viridiplantae > Streptophyta > Magnoliopsida > Caryophyllales > Caryophyllaceae > Heliosperma > Heliosperma pusillum. Next base: position 4,244 of record JAIUZE010071685.1, on the reverse strand, counting down.
TGAATTATTTGCATGTTCCAAATCCAATTTCATCAATTTTTTAATCTACATGTGTGAACCTACTTCCCTAGATCCTTTTTATCACTTCTAATTCATCACTTGCTTTATTTTTTTCATGGTGATTTGCTTTTATTTTGTTTTCATTTATGCTTTTTATTAGATTAGTAATCAAAACCCATAAACCCAGATACTCGTTAGATAAGACCCAATTGCAAGACATTTCACATTCTTTAGGAAACACCATCTCCCTGAGGATCGACCCCTACTTCCCTAATCACATTAATTTGTTATTAGCCTAGTCTGGGTAATTATCTTTGACCAGGACTTGCGACAGTTTCGATCATTTACCAAGTCGAAAGACCATAGCATTAATGATTTGCAGTTTAGCAGCATATGAGAGGTGCTTGTGAATGCATTTGTGTATAATAGAGGTGATTGTTAGAGTAAGGCTCTCATACATACTGTGAATAAGTCTAGCATGGTTGATAGGCATACCCAGGTATCTGAAAGGGAACATTCCCTCATTCAAGCCAATGACAGAGAGGATATGTTGTTTAAGACCAACAGGAAACCCACCTAAATAAACCTCCGTTTTGTTAAAATTGGCACTAAGACCTGACCAAGTAGAGAACTAGTGAAGGATAGTAGTAGCTCTTTTAACAGGAAGGCAGGTCACCTCTGGTGAAGATCATAAGATCATCCACAAAAACAAGGTGAGTCAGACCCATTTTAGAACACTTAGGATGAAAAGATACATCATGATGCTGACACATTTTCCTCAACCCTATAGATAAAATATCCATGCTGAGAATGAAAAGACTAGGGGAAAGGGGATCACCTTGTCGAAGACCACCTTTACCTTTGAAGAAGCCAAAATGAGAACCATTAACTTTGATGGTAAATCAGGAACCAGTGATACACCCTATAATCCATTTGATGAAGAGGGGAGGAAAACTGAGGGATTGAAGCATGTCTTGAGTGAAATCTCATTGTAAGGAGTCAAAAGCTTTACTGATATCAACTTTGAACATACATCTTGGTGAAAGATTCATTTTCTTATACCCTTTAAGAAGACCTTGAGTAAGCATGATGTTCTCATATAAGCTCTTGTTCATTATGAAGTTAGCCTGCTCAATACCAATCAATTTAGGAAGAACAGCTTGGAGTCTATTAGTCAAAATCTTACTAAATGTTTTGTAGATAATGGAGCAACAAGAGATAGGTCGAAAATCTTTAACAGACTGGACAATAGGCTTCTTAGGAATAAGGGAAATAACAGTGACATTAGCTTCTTTAGGCATAAAGCAGGAGCTAAAATAGTCCTGAACAGCCTTGCAGAAGTCATTCCCTACAATACACCAGGAAGCCTTAAAGTAAACAACAGAGAATCCATCCAAACCATGACTTTTATTAAAGCCTATAGAGAAAAGGGAATGCTTGATTTCATCCCTAGTAATGGGTGCAATCAAAGCAGAAAAATCCGCAGCCTCCACACAAGCACCTCTAATAAAATCAAAAGGGACCTTTTGGGCAGGACTAGAAGTACCAAGGAGACCTTTGTAGAAATTAACATGATCGGACATGTCGCAAGCCCGATACAAAGATAAATTACCCAGACTAGGCTAATAACAAATTAATGTAATTAGGGAAGTAGGGGTCAATCCTTAGGAAGATGGTGTTTCCTATAGAATGTGAAATGTCTCGCAATTTGGTCTTATCTAACGAATATCTGGGTTTTGGGATTATGATGTCTAAACTAACAAAAGGCATAAACGAAAATAAAATAAAAGCAAATGTAAATGAAAAGAATAAAGCAAATGATGAATTAACAATAATGAAAAGCATCTAGGGAAGTAGGTTCACACATGTAGATTAACATATTGATGAAATTGGATTTAGAACATGCAAATAATTCATTGTGAGTTCGTAAGAATTATGTGTTCATTACAATAATAGATCAGATGGTCTAGCAGGCTTGTAGGCAATTTACTAGGTCTTAACCCACCATGTCATGCTTTGTCTATTCAATTCACGTATCTCTACCTTGGAAAAGAATTCCATTCTAGTCAATGATCTTGATCAGAAATCGTCAACTATCGTTATAATCCAAACATGCATAGACACAATGTTTTAAAAGCACAATTTCTTTTATCCAATTGACATCTTTTAATCAATCTAACATGGCTACCCTACACCCTAGAAAGGTGACTACTCACTCACTCATGATAATATTTAAAACTAGAAAGGTTTTGACAATATTTTAAGACTCTCTATGTGGCAATAATAACGACGCTAAATTGATAACCTAATGAAATGAAATCACGATTATAACGATACTAAAATGAATCTAAGATAACATGGATAGAAAATAAAAATCAAATGGAAAACATAAAGACAATTAAACAAAGGATAAAATAGAAATACCTAGGTGACGATCAACAACGAAAGCGATAACAGTAATAGAAATCCCTTGCATAGAATAATCGTTCCTTGAATTACAACACTTGAACCAAATAAAGTAGATTACAAAGATTGAAATTATTATTGATCTAAGCTAAGATTTTGATGTAGAAAGGACAGAAAAAAACTAAGAACTAAAGACAAAAGGAAGAAGAAAATGTTCTAGACAAGAGAAGAGAGGCTAGGCTCCCTCCTCTTAATCTATGTTTCTAATCTAAAGAGAAGTGTAAGAAGAGAAGAGGTGTGAGATGTGAGATGTGTTGAGAAGAGTGGCTGGAGCATCCTTTATATAGCATTAGGGTTTCGTGGGGAAGGGGTCGAGCATTGAACATAAAGGACAAAAGGAGGAGGTTGAAGGAATTTGCTCGAAGCAGCAGGGATACCCGATCGGGTACACACTTACCCGATCGGGTAAGTTGCAATCTGGGTCCTTTGACTCTCGTTTCATCTCCCCTTGCATATTACTTGACTTCCATCATCCCCCTTGACCTCTTGAGTCGGGTTTGTTGATAGGGTTTGATGTAAAACGATGATTTCTTCGCCTAACTGATCGGTCTTCTGACAACTGCGACATCGTCTTTACTTCTTCTCTCTTTTGAATTAGTGAACCTTCTTGAAATGCCTTTCACTTGGTCAAGCTTGCTTCTTCAAATCATCGGGTTCTAGGCAAATACTCGGGAATATAGAAAAAGGGCGTAGAAACGTCAATTTCCCTACAAAACAGGTTAGAACATAGGAATTCGCCTAGAAGACGATATTAGCTCATAAAATGGCTTAACAAAGCACAAATGACATACAAAACCGAGCTAAATTGGGGGTTAAAATCATACAAATATTCACTTATCAAATTCCCCCAAGCTAAACCCTTGCTTGTCCTCAAGCAAACATAACAAACAATACCAGGACAAGGATTGCAAGCATTGACTACTACACCATCAAGAAACAAATTTCAACGTAAAACTTTGGAAACATAATGAATCATAACCCAAAAACAACGTGGGCAAGAATGATGCATAATTATGGCGGAGATTTACATAACGGCGTAGCACAAAGAATTTCACTACAGAATTTTCGGCTCTTGCATGATCTTTTGACAAATGGACTTTCACGGCACACTCGAACATTCATTACATGTAAACGGTGATTTCTTTATGTGTAAATGTTTTTGAGACACTCACCTATCTACGACTTATGAAAGTGTGTCCGCAATCTAATATGGTAAACAATTCAAAACACAGTCAAAGATCACAATGCACATAGAAAAGAAGCCGAAAAGATGAGAAGAAGGCTTAGGGAAATAGGTGAAAGGTGGACAAACAGTTATGGTCATGTGAAGGTTAGAATGAGCTAGCAACTGACCAAAGATTAATGAATACTCAATCCAAACTTTCGATCAATTTCCCAGAAGACGGATAACGAAGCCTAAAAGCAACAAATTGGCTTATTACACACGAAACACAAGGGTGAACTCCTTCTGAATATTGACTTGACATTTCTTAGGAGATACTCACAACTTCTTCTTTTATTTCTTCCTTTTTTTTTCTTTTCGTTTCTCTTTTTTCTTTTCTTTTCTTTTTTTCTTTTGAACATAACATCACTTTTTGAACATTTTCGTTCTCCCAAATTCACTTTGACATCAAGGAACAAAATCTTCTCAAAAGGGCACCCATACACCATAGTCTAGCTACTAGCTCAACAGGGTAGGCAGTTTTTATATGTAGCTATTATTTTGTGAAGCATTTGTATGAAGGGGCTAATTTTGAGGTGTAATTCAAAGTGAAAAA
>JAIUZE010071684.1:0-12241 GCA_022085475.1 Heliosperma pusillum | reverse complement strand
GTCATTTTGAGACGTCACCTCATTGAGTGACTAGGGACAAAATACTAAGTTCGTCCTATTCACTTGAATAGGGTCCAACAATCTATGCGGATAAACAAAGTATTAAATTTAGTCAAACTAAATAAAAGAGTTTAAAATAAAACTCGAACAATGAATGCCATTATCATATATGAAATAATTAATAAAACATTCAATTATTAAATATTACATAATCTAAAGGAATTCTGGCACACGTCTCAATCCCATTGTGACGACATGACCATCATGCTTAGCCTTTGATAAAAGCTTGGTTAAAGGATCAGCAAAGTTGTCATCTGTCCGAACCTTACAAATGTCAATTTCCTTTCTGTCCACGTAATCTCTAATTACATGATATTTCCTAAGTACATGTCTAGACTTGTTACTAGACTTGGGCTCTTTTGCCTGAAATAGCCACTGTTATCACAATAATTGTGATAGGAGCTTTGGCAGTAGGGACTACTGTTAGTCCTTCCAAAATTGCCGAATCCACACAGATCTTCCTTTGCGCTTAGATGTGCAAGGTACTTCTTGCTTCTGTTGGAGAATCCGCTTGTAACGCTTTGCTTGCAACTCTTCCAGCAAACAGCTCCTCCATTCATCATATAAACGTAGCCGGATTGGAATTTCATATCATCCCGATCTGTTTGGAAACTGGCATCTGGGTAACCCTTTACACGTAACTCAGTCTCGCCTCCAAACACTAAGAACGAATCCTTGGTCCTTCTCAAGTACTTAAGGATGTTCTTTACGGCTATCCAGTGGCTCTCACCTGGATTTGCTTGGTAACGATTTGTCATGCTCAAAGCATATGCAACGTCGGGACGAGTGCACATAAAGCATACATGATGGATCCAACAGCTGATGCGTAAGGATCCATTTCATGGTTCAAATCTCCCCGGGTTTCGTAGGGCACTCTGACTTGCTCAAAGTGATCCCACTTCCCATAGGAATAAAGCCTCTCTTAGAGTCTTTCATGTTGAACCTATCAAGAATCTTATCAATATAAGTCTCTTGACTTAATGCTAGTATCCTTTTAGATCTATCCCTATAGATCCGGATACCTAAGATGCGCTGGGCCTCTCCTAAGTCTTTCATTTGGAAATGTATTACTAGCCACTCCTTTACAGAAGTGAGCATTGGAATATCATTCCCAATGAGTAGTATGTCATCTACATACAAGACTAGAAAAGTTACTTTACTCCCACTAAACTTCATGTATAAACACGGTTCCTCGACACTTCGAGTGAAATCATTTTGTTTAATTACATGATCGAAACGATGATTCCAACTTCATGGATGCTTTCTTAAGACCATAGATGGATCTCTTAGTTTGCATACCTTCGTAGGGTTTGATGGATCCACAAAACTAAGTGTGTCATGTACACTTCTCTTCTGAATCCATTCAAAGGAAAGCGTTTTGACATCCCATTGCCAAATCTCATAATTATTGAAAGCGGAAAACCGCTAAGGATAATCTTCTGGATCGAAGAATGGAGACTGACTGCGAGCGAAGGTTTCGTCATAGTGAAGACCATGAACTTGGGTGAAACCTTTTGCCACCAATCTAGCTTTATAAACATCATTATGTTTGTCTATGCCACTTTTGAGCTTATAGATCCACTTACACTGAAGAGGTCGTACCTCCTTAGGTAAATCAACCAAGTCCCATACTTGATTGTCGTACATAGAATCCATTTCGGATTGCATGGCTCCTAGCCATAGCTTTGAGTCGGGACTAGAAATGGCTGCTTTGTAGGTAGTAGGTTCGTTACTTTCAAAAAGTAAAACATTATAGTCATCACCTTCCTCTATAATACCAAGGTATCTATCAGGTTGATGACTAATTCTGCTTGACCTTCTAGGTTCCGAAGGAATAATGACCGTACCAGACGAAGAGGGAATGTTTTCCTCGTCATCCTTTTCGGTTTGTGGCTCTTGGACTTCATCAAGTTCAAATTTTCTCCCACTCTGTCTTTTAGAAATAAAATCATTTTCTAAAAAGACTGCAGCACGAGACACAAACACTTTGTCCTCGTGTTTATTGTAGAAGTAATAAGCACGTGATTCCTTTGGATATCCTACAAAAAGACATTTGTCAGATTTGGGTGCGAGTTTATCGTCAGACGTAGTCTTAACAAAAGCCTCGCATCCCCAAATTCTCATAAAGGACAAATAAGGGACTTTTCCTGTCCATATCTCATATGGAGTCTTGTTTGCCGCTTTAGTCGGGCTTCGATTTAGTGAAAATATTGCAGATAAGATAGCAAAACCCCAAAAATAATCATGAAGCTCTGTTAGACTCATCATAGATCGAACCATATCTAATAAAGTTCGATTTCTCCTTTCGGATACACCGTTTAATTGAGGTGTTCCAGGAGGAGTACATTGTGATACTATACCACAATTTTTTAGGTGTGAATCAAATTCATGGTTCAAGTATTCACCACCACGATCGGATCGTAGGGGTTTAATCTTTTTATTCAATTGGTTTTCTACTTCATTTTGAAATTCTTTGAATTTTTCAAAAGCATCACTTTTATGCCTCTCATCAAGTAGACAGTTATAGCATGTCTATCATAGTCGTCGGTAAAAAGTAATGAAGTAGTTATAACCACCTCTAGCTTGGATAGTCATTGGTCCGCATACATCCGTATGTATAAGTCCTAATACTTCACTTGCTCGTGTCCTTTCTCCCGTAAAAGGAGCACGAGTCATCTTGCCTAGAAGACAAGATTCGCATACGCCATAAGATTCGTAATCGAATGGTTTGAGTACTTTAGATGAAATAAGTCTCTTTATGCGTCGTTCGTTTATGTGCCCTAAACGACAATGCCAAAGGTATGATTGATTAGGTTCACCTATTTTGAGCTTCTTGTTTTCTACATGATAGACCTCTTTTGCAATATCTAAAACATAAATACCTCCAATAGAAATGGCCTCGCCATAAACCATTTCATTAAGTGAAAAAGTACAACAGTTTTTCTTAATGCAAAATGAAAATCCTTCCATGTCTAACACGGAAATGGAGATAATGTTCTTGGTAAGAGTTGGTACATAATAGAAATTATTTAAATACAACTCTAAACCATTAGGCAAAAGAAGAACGTAGGTGCCCACGGAAACTGCGGCTACCTTAGCTCCATTTCCCATGCGTAGGTCCACGTCACCCTTGGCTAGTGCTTACACGTCCCTCAGCCCCTGTACATGATTACAAAGGTGAGAACCACAACCGGTATCAAATACCCAAGAAGAGGTACTAGCAAAGTTAATATCTATCATATAGAGTGATGAAAGAATTTTACCTGACGTTGTCACACAACCGTCCTTCTTATCTTTCAAGTACGTGGGGCAATTGCGTTTCCAATGCCCTTTGCCATTACAATAATAGCAATCCGCCTCCGCGTGTTTGTTGACCTTGGGCTTGGCCTTATAAAAGACCTTGCCCTTTCCCTTGCCGGATTTCTTGAAAAGAGTCTTACCCTTTCGCTTGTCCTTCCTCACCCCAAGGTTCATGTTCTTCATTTTCATGGAAAGAACATCCTTGGGTTCACTCCCACTAGACTCCATGTCCCTCTCCGCTTGGGTGAGGAGTTCATGGAGTTCATGGAAACTCCTGTCCATGCCATTCATGTTATAGTTCACCCTAAATTGGGTGAACTTAGGTGAGAGTGAATGAAGGATCTTACCCACAACCAAATTCTTCGGAATTTTGCACCCTAGACGCTCTAAGGTGTCCGCGTGCTCAACCATTTTGAGCACGTGTGGGCCAAATTTTTGGCCCCTTTGAAGCTTAGTGTCAAAGAATTTCGTAATCGCCTCATATTGGAGAATTTGAGGGGCTTGCAAAAACATCGAAGTGATTCCCGTGAATATCGTATATGCATTGAGAGAAATCAATTGGAGTTTGAGTTTGGGTGAGATTGACCAAATCAAGACATTCTTGACGTCATTAGCAACCTTTAAATAAAGGTCATATTCAGCCCGAACCACCGCGGACGATCTTGGCGCGGGTTCGGTGAGGGCTCTTCAACCAAGTAGCGAAGCACGTTATCGGATAACGCGGCGCTCTTGATCGTTGACTCCCATTCAACGAAGTTACTTCCGTCATCCTTTAGGACACACTTGTCCATGACGGACCTCAACCATGAGTCCTTACCCAAGGTTGCAACGTTTGATGATGTCGACATTATGCGAATATGGTAACTACAAAAAAAAGAAATATATAAACATTCATTGTTAATTTACTTGAAAAAACATTTTAACAAGTTTAGCATTCATATAATGACCTCTCACTAAATTATATAAATGATTCCAAGACCCATTTTTTTTAAAAATAGTCATCGCATGCTACCTTTATCTAGAAATGGTAAGTCATTACTTGACTAATTCTACCCTTAGAACTCTTGGTTGACGGATTTCAACTAAATCCATCTCCTAGTCCCAAGATAACGCTTATCTCGTTGAGTCCAATCCAATTTTAGCTTGTGATCGTATCACCCTACTTACCCGAGGTAAAAAGGGACCCACGAGCGTGGTAGCCCTAATGAACACGGGATTCATAGGTGTTATTAATTGGTAAGGCTAATCTCAATTTTTAAATATGTGAGAGATCTTGTCAATTTAGTTATTAATTCCCTATAAGTGAACTAAGTCGGTGAATTGTGAATAACGTTGAATTGACAATAACGGTAAATAAAATGCATGTGTGACGATTTTGGCATGAGCGGAAATAAAGCAAGCAATCAAGCAACAATAAAATCCTAGTATGGCCACCTAGCTAATCAAAATTAATTAGATAGTTACAAATTCGGAAACCAACTCCTTGGTCCCTTGCCTCTTCACTTGGAACACCTTCCAAAATGGCACCGTCTTGAGGGAGTCACCAGTCTTCATAAAAATAATTACAAATATACAAATATACAAATTCCTATTATACATTTATTCTATAAAATAAAATTATTAAATTATAAAAACCGGCGATACGAGATCGCAATAAAATTACAACCAAACCGTTATTCCCTTACATTACGGGTAATAACGATTAAAAAATAACTAGGCCATACTAGGTACAAAATTTGCATAAATTATTAAATAAATGACATTCATTCATTCAACCATAAATAAAATAAATTGCTTCAAAATTCATGCCAAAATCGCTCTAAACACATTCATGCTCATTGTAGCACGATTTTACGGGATTTATTGATTTTTAACCATTAAAAATCAATATCAACATTTAAATCTCATTTAAATTAAAAATAATTAACTAAACTGATTTAGAACTCAAAATTAGTCACTACTAATTTTGTTGGTCATTAATTAGATCGATTTGATTTCATTTGCTAAATATTGCGGTTTAATCATAACAATTATGAAATAAAACCAAAATAAAATATAAACATCATAAAATTTGAAACCAAAAATTTTTGTACATTCTGGAAAATTCCAGGAACTATAAAAATAAAAAACATTTGCTCAAAAAATTTAAATTAATTTTATGAACAAATAGCTTTGTATTTAATGGTTTTATCAAATAAAAACATTAGATATAGTAAAACAGTGAAACAAATTATGAAATTTCACCAAGACTATAAACATCCAAATTTAAAATGTACAAAAAATTTTCAAGACCATAAATGGACATTTCAATTTTATGAACATTATAATCTCATATTATCGACTTTTATCGTATAAAAATCAATGAACATGCAATACATAAGTAAAAGTCACGAAATTTTACATACAATATGTAAGAAATGCATGTGAGATCATATTAAAATTTCATCGCCAGAATCAACATGCAACTATTTTTAGTTAACTTTTAACTCATAAAATGCATGTTAACTCGGTTTAAACGCCAAAAAATTAAAATAAATAGCAAATTAACCCCTAAAATCTCGAAATTTAACCACAAACATTTTGAGGTCAGTAGGTATACATGCACCAAAGCTTTTTGTCAGAATCGTATTTTAACTCAAAATCTTTGGTTTATTAGTTATCTTATAACTTTAATAAAAATGTCCAAAATGAACATGCATGCTACAACCTGGCTCTGATACTACATGAAAGTCCATAGACCTTAATTAGACTCCTCTAATTAGTTTCTAAATTACTTGTTAATTTAGTATTTGATGATCTATGTAACATGCATGCAAATATAAAGACATTTATATAAAGGAAGAAATTTCCTCACATTGATATGGAAAATATAAGGGCACAACAAGAACTCCTTCTTGTTGTTCTTGAGCTACAAATATGGATGAACACAAGTATAAGTGATGATTATTTCAACTTGTTATGTCACTTTCAATTAGTAACTAAAGAGTATAAACAAGAACAACAATCATCACCATTCTAACTACAATCCAACCGGCCACAATGGCCTAGTTTGGTCCATTTTTATTTTTGATATTTGTCTCACAAATACTTATTGATCATATGGTTAATTATCTTGTATAATTAAGTGTTAATTTGATCATATAACAATTATATGACTTAATTAAATATATAATATGTACTTAACATTTTAAGTAATATTTTACCATTATATCAATATATAATGGGTCCCACAATGCTTGGTTAATTTATTTTACAACTCCTTGTAAATATAATTAACTAATTACCTCTATCTCAAAACCTCAACTAATTTAGTAATTTAACGATTACTTACTAAGTTAAATCTTATTTAATCGTATTAAAATAAGATATAAATTTATTAGTCAATTATCGCATAATTGAAAAATAAGCTTAATCGAATTTGAGTTCTTAACTCAATTTCTAACAATTAACTCTCGTACATACCGAATATATGTAATGTACTAATTAACTGTATCGTATACAAATAATTAGTTACTATTTGGATTTCATCCTTTAGGTGTGACCGAAAGGTATCAGTTGATCACCGCCGTCAAACGACAATAACGTCAAACTCTAGTCAGCCAACCGTTATTGATTTACGTTAATCAACTGACTAATCATATATATAGTCAATAAATATCCCAATTATATTCCATAATAAGATTTATTATGTGGCGCACTATTGTGGAGGACACCTACTCCAACAGAAGATCTCCTCTAAGTTGCACCAAGATGAACCCAAATAATCTACTCTTATTATTAACTAGATAATAAGATAGATAATATACTACTAATATTAGACTATATTACTATACTAGTAATACTTAAGAAATATTAGTATATGTGAGTTTTTAGTGAGATAAAGAATTTTAGAGAGAAGTGTAAAATTGCACAAAATAAAGTAGTAGAAAAATGAACAACAATTGCTCATTATAAAGCCACTTTTGGCCGGACCACTTTGTCCAAAAAGGACTCTTGTTTTGTTTGATTTGATCACATGCATTAGAGTAGAGTGTTGTAGTATAAGTGATGATTATTTCTACTTGATATGTCACTTTCAATTGGTAACTAAAGAGTGTTAATAAGAACAACAATCATCACCATGTAACTAGCAACATAACCGGCCATTATGGCCTAGTTTGGTCCATTTTGATTTTTGATATTTGTCTCACAAATACTTATTGATCATATGGTTAATTATCTTGTATAGTTAAGTGTTAATTTGATCATATAACAATTATATGAATCAATTAAATAAATAATATGTACTTAACATTTTAAGTAATATTTTACCATTATATTAATATATAATGGGTCCCACAATGTTTAGTTAATTTATTTTACAACTCCTTGTAAATATAATTAACTAATTACCTCTATCTCAAAACCTCAACTAATTTAGTAATTTAACGATTAATTACTAAGTTAAATTTTTTTTAATCGTATTAAAATAAGATATAAATTTATTAGTCAATTATCGCATAATTGAAAAATAAGTTTAATCGAATTTGAGTTCTTAACTCAATTTCTAACAATTAACTCTCGTACATATCGAATATATGTAATGTACTAAGTAACTGTATCGTATACAAATAATTAGTTACTATTTGGATTTCATCCTTTAGGTGTGACCGAAAGGGATCAGTTGATCACCGCCGTCATACGACAATAACGTCAAACTCTAGTCAGCCAACCGTTATTGATTTACGTTAATCAACTGACTAATCATATATATAGTCAATAGATATCCCAATTATATTCCTTAATAATATTTATTATGTGGCGTACTATTGTGGAGGACACCTACTCTAACAGTTCCGACGGGAATCTCAACTTTGTTACCTCTTCCACACCCCTCCCCCCCATGCCAAATCTTTTGGTGAAAGAGTCTTGGGAAGACAATCTCACCAAAGAGATGCAATCCTTTTTTTTAGAAGCAAGGAAAGATCAAGAGGATAGTGTGAGTACTAGCAAGAAAAGTCTTGTACCTAAAAGGAAATGGTTCAAAAATAAGGGGAAAAAGGGTAGAAAGTGTAAGAGAAACGGAAAAGGTAGTAAGACTACCAAGGGTCCGCAAGTCAATGATGAAATGCCATTATTGTCATGGCATGGGCAATTGGATGAGGAATTGTTGTTAGAGTTAGTGTCATCGACAATAGTGCATATATATAATGAAACTCATTTGGAATATACGTGGCATGATTAGTATATTTTGATACTCCACGTCATCAGTTGATTAACGTAAATCAGTAACGCTCAGCTGACTAGAGTTAGACGTTATTGTCGTATGACAGCGGTGAACAACTGATCCCTTTCGGTCACACCTATAGGTTGAGACCCAAATAGAATAATAATTATTTATTTATGATACAGTTTAATTAGTCCCTTACATATATTTGATTTGTACGTTAAGTTAGGAGAGTTAATTGTTAAAAATTGAGTTTGGAACTCATAATCAATTAAATATTATTATTCAATTATACGATAATTGACTAGTAAATTTATATCTTATTTTAATATGATTAAATAAAATCTAGTTTAGTAATTAATCAATAATTTACTAAATTAGTTGAGGTTTTATATATATTTTGAAGTAGAGGTAATTAGTTAATTATATTTACAATAAATTGAAAAATAAATTAACTGGGCATTGTGGGACCCATTATATATTGATATAATGGTAAAATATCACTTAAAAGTTAAGTATATATTATTTATTAATTTGAGTCATATAGTTGTTATATGATCAAATTAACAATTATTTATATAAGATAATTAAGCATATGATTAATAAGTATTTGTGCGACAAATATCAAAAATCAAAATGGTCCATAATGGACACATGTGGATCAATGTTAGCTAGTAGAAAACAAATGTGTTTATTCTCTACTAATTCCACACTCCACCATATGATTATGACATGTATGACACATGATCATTATTAGTATACAATCTCATACTCTACGATTATGCATGTGAATAAAATAAGACGAAAATCACCCACTTTGGGGCTTAGTGGTGCCGGCCAAATGCCTTTAAAAGGAGCAATTGTTGCTCATTTTTCCACTAGACTTGATTCTTCATTTTTATTCACATCTTCTCACTAAAAACCTCCAACATCTCTCTAAAACTATTTTATACACTAATATTCTCTACATATTACTAGAGTAGTAATATACTAATATTAGTAGTATTATATCTTTAATTATTATCTAGTTAATAATAAGTTTAGATTATTTTGGGTACCATCTTGCGTGCAACTTGGAGGAGATCTTCTAGTTTGATGATTAATTTTTGGAGGATCATCCATTATTCATATAGCTCAAGAACAATAAGAAGGAAATCTTATTGTGCGCCTATTTAATCGAAATTCCTAATCAGAGGAGTCTAATTAGAGGTTTAGGACTTTCAAGTGGCATCAGAGCTCAATTGTTACATGCATGTTGATTTTAAGCATTAAAATCGAGATATACGATAACTTGAGTAAAATCGAAAATTTGTTTTAAAAATGGTTAGCACAAATTTTTTTATTTTCATGCATAAATATTGACCTCAAAATGGTTATGCTCAAATTTGGTGATTTTACGGATTAATTTGCTATTTAATTTGATTTATGGCCTTTAAATCAAATTAATATGCATTTTTTATGTTAAAAGTTAACTAAAACTAGTTTCATGTTGATTCTGGTCATGAAAATTTTACATGATCTCACATGCATTTTTTACATACTGTATGTAAAATGACGTAACTTTTAATTAAGTTTTGCATGATTAATGATTTTTATGAGATAAAAGTCGATAAAGTGAGATTATTATGTTCATAAACTTTAAACGTCCTTTTCCGGTCTTGAAATTTTTTGGCACATTTTATAATCTGATTTATATCATCTTGGTGAAATATGGTAATTTGTTTCACTATTTTACTATATTGTTTTTTATTTGATAAAACCGATAAATACAAAGCTATTTATTCATAAATTTAATTCAAAACTTTTGGACAAATAATTTTTTTTTGGAGTTCCTGGAAATGTTCCAGAATGTACAAAATTTTTGTTTTCCCTTTTTTATGATGTTTATATTTTATTTTGGGTTTATTTCATAAATGTTGTGATTAAACCTCTATATTTAGCAAATACGATCAATTCAAACTAATTAAATATAAATAAAATTATTGGGGACTCATTTTAAATTCTAAATCAGTTTAGATAATTAGTTTGAGCTGAAATATGATTTAAGTGTTGATTATTGATTTTTAGTGGTTAAAAATCGATAAAATCCATAAAACCGAGCTAAAATGAGCATGATAAGTGTTAAAGGCGATTTTGGCATGAGTTTTTCAGCATTCTATATATGGTTTTTTATGTTGAATGAATGAATGTCATTTATTTAATTTTTAATGCAAGTTATACCTAGTATGACCTAGATTATTTTAATCGGTATTACCCGTAATGTAAGGGAAAACCGATTCGGTTGTAATTTTAATTGCGATCTCGTATCGGCGGTTTGTAATAATTTAATTTCATTTTTTAGATCAAATATATAATAGGAATATTATTTGTATCTTGTTGTAATTATTTATTATGAAGACGGAGATTCCCGAAGTCGGTGTTCCAAAAGACGGTGCCGTTTTTGGAGTGTGTTCCATGAAGAGGCAAGGGACCAAGGAGTTGGTTTCCGATTTTGTAATCGTCTAGTTAATTAAATTAGCTAGGTGGCCATACTAGGATTTATTATTTGTTAATTACTTGCTTTATGTTTTCCGCTCATGCCAAAATCGCCAACATGCATTTTAATTCTCGATTGTCAATTCCACGTTAGTCAAAATTCACCGATTTAGTTTACTTATAGGTAATTAATAACTAAATTGACAAGACCTCTCACATAACTTAAAAGAAATTGATATTTAGCCTTACCATTTGAAGCACCTATTAACCTCGTGTTCATTAGGGCAACCACAACGTGGGCCCTTTTTACCTCAGGTAAGTAGGGTGATACAATCACACGCCTAAATTGGGTTGGACTCAACGGGATAAGCGTTATCCCAGGACTAGGAGATGAATTTGGTAGAAATCCGTCGACCGAGAGTTCTAGGGGTAGAATTAGTCAAAATGTTGACTTACCGTTTATTACATAAAAGTGGCATAACAAGCGTGTTTCACTTTTGTGAATGGAACAAGCGTTGTATCTTTTTATACCTATACTTGGTCAATGGTTATGTTATACCAATCAAGGTAATTATATTCTTGACCTAATTTAAAAATTACTTGTCATATAGATTGTAAAAGGCTCAAAATTGGTGACCCAAATCTAATCTTAATTCTGGATTGTGTAGCACATAAGAGGCTAGTATCGACGAGAATCCCTAAAAAATTTGATTTTGAATCTTATGGTGTGTGCGAATCTTGTATTCAAGGCAAGATGATTCGTGCCCCATTTTATTGAAAAGGAAATCGAACTAGTGAGTTATTGGCCCTATTACATAAGAATATGTGTGGTCCAATAACAATCCCAACCAGAGATGGTTATGACTACTTCACTGTATTTACCGACGATTTAAGTAGATAATGTGAAGTAGTTAACCACCAAGTGTAACACCTCAGATTTTATAATAATGAATAATTTATTAAAGTCGTAAATTTTATAAATTCGTCTTTTAATTTTATTAGTTAAAATATTTTAAGTCGATAATGTGACAACCCTCGCGAATGCGGAAATATAAAACATACAAGCATGTGAAGTAAACTGCGGAAATACGGTATTTTAAAAAAACCTTTATACATGCAAGATAGAAAAATACGAGGAGTGTCAAAATATTACAAACTAAATAAAAATACCACAAGAGACGTAGTCTCTCAAAGTGTTAA
>JAIUZE010071683.1:0-17863 GCA_022085475.1 Heliosperma pusillum | reverse complement strand
AGTCAAGAAAGTCAAAGAGACTAAAAACAATCTTTCATGACAATCTCTCAGAAATTCCAAATACGAACGCGGAATCTCAAAATAAGACTCGGAACAAAAATTTCTATTTTAAAAACTTAAGTTCTACTGAAAAGTGTTAGTAAATATTTTTACTAGAAAAATTGGGTACTTTTCGGGTTGTTACACTTGGGAAACGGAAGCTTCTACGCGTAGTAAATATCCGAGTCTATTCGAGTAAGGTATTTTTCTTTCCCTCAAGGTTTCGAGGGCGAAACTTTTTAAAAGGTGGGGTGATTGTAACACCCGCAAATGTACCCTATTTTTATAATGAAAATATTTTACGGATACTTTTCAGTGAATTTAAGTTTTAATTTATAATTTAATGTTCCGAGTCGAATTTAGAATTTCCGAGTTCGTATTTGGAATTTCCGCGAGTTTTCAAGTAAATCCCGTCTTAAGCCGTCATTGACTTTTGTTGACTTTTTCCTTATACATCTCATACTACCACTTAACCTATTTCTTCACAACTCAAACACAACACTTACTTCATCAGTAAGAAACCATCAAAATGTTGGAGCCAGTGTCCTCCACAGTTAGTGCAATAACATAAATAAATCTCTATAGGTTCACATGGTATACTTTGTATTGTAATCAGTTGATTAACGTTTATCGATAACGGTTGGCTTGCTAGATAAATTTGACGTTATTGTCATACAGATGGTGGTGATCAACTGGTCCCTAAAAGTCACACCTAAAGGATGTGATTGAGAGATGTGATTATTTGAGAAAATAATCATATTGATGCCTTATTAAATGACTAAAAGGTTAGTCGGTGTTTTTGACTAAAAGGTTAGTCAATGTGATGATGATATAATTATTTAATAACGATTAAATAATGTTAGCTAAGACGAATTAACTGTAATTCGTAATTAAATATAAAATGTTATATTTAGTTGTAGTATATAATGTGAGCTTAAACGAATTAAAATGTTAATTCGTAATTAAACATAAACCGTTATATTTAATTAGCAGGATTATAAATATACCGATATTTATAATTAAAGTATATATTATACGATTGTCATAATAATTGTTATGTTAATATATCCACTGCAAAATGTTGTAATGGACCTTATTAATGTATGACAACATATTAGACAAATATAATATGTATAACATTATATTAAATGGAAGCTAATATAACCGAAAAAGAGTCCAAATACACTTTGGAATTTGGTCAAATATGGTAACAAAATAAGAGAAATATAATCCCTTATTTTCTCCTAGTGGGGGCCGTGTGAGAGTGAGTAGAAGTGTAGTGTT
Organism: Heliosperma pusillum; assembly: GCA_022085475.1. Taxonomy (NCBI): domain Eukaryota; kingdom Viridiplantae; phylum Streptophyta; class Magnoliopsida; order Caryophyllales; family Caryophyllaceae; genus Heliosperma; species Heliosperma pusillum. Next base: position 16,540 of record JAIUZE010071683.1, on the reverse strand, counting down.
TTACTCATTCTAACTCTCTAATTCATTCATCATTAATTGACATCACACAAAAAGATACAGACTCTTTTTCTCTCTAATTTTCTAGCAAATACAAGAGCATTTCTCGATCAATCTTGGGTGAGATGATTAGGAGGATATCTGTTTTGATATCTGTTCTTAGGCCGAATTTACGAGGACTAAAGGTTATTCCTAATCCCTTTGTTTATTATGCAATTTCATTTATGACCCGTTAATCATATAAATCGTAATTTCATTATAATCCTATAAGATTAAAGGAATGTATACGGATATATTCCCACACAAAACCCTTGCCTCCATTTTGATCCAATCTTTGAATCATCGTACCTCATTCGTTTCTCGCTTAAATTCTCGTAAGTTCGTCTTATTCTTCCCCTCTTAGCTTCCTCTATCCGTATTGGTAATAAAATTACCGTCTTTCTCGCTTTTCAAACTTTCCGTCTTTCTCAAGGTGAAGTAAATTCATCTTTTATTAACTATTTTGTAGGTGGTGACCTTCAAGATCCCGACAAAGACTATTTCCTTATAGAAGAGGACCTTGACGCGGAGTAAAAACGCAATAAGGTAACGGTGAAGGGTTACTCGATATCATTTACGTGTTTTACATGCTTTTTATGTTAGAATTCGTATTTAGAATACGATTAGAAAGCTTAGGATTTATGTTATTGATAATGATTGTTGTTAGTTGATGAATGTTGATGATGTATATTGATTGTTGATAATTATTAGAAGTTAAATATGAGAATTGAAATGGATTGAGCAACTGAAGGAAGTTCACGGATGAACTGGTGTTCCCAGCCGGGTGACCGGCCGCCGGTCTGCCCACCGGCTGGGAATACATCAGTAGGAAAGTTGGAATTTTTGGGTAGTGATGGTCCTGGCCGGGTGCCCGGCCGCCGACCTCCAGACCGGCCTCGAACACACTGCTCTGTTTTTGTGATTTTTGGTTTTGGCTTGATGCGCGAGCCGGGGTACCGGCCGCCGGTCCACTGACCGGCCGACAACATGGCTGGGTATTTTTCTTATGATTTCTAAAACTCGTAATTTATAATAGTTCGCATGATTCGTTTATCGTATAATTTTACGTAGTGACTTATAATATTAACGTTTTGAGTATATGATATTTCATTCGCTTGTATCACATGTTTTGTGATGGTTTTTGGTATGTCCCACTTTGAGTCGGTTTTTACAAATGTTACGGTTTGAGCACTATTTTGTTATGTGCTTTGTACTCTCATTCCCTTGGCTACCTCCACGTTCGTAAGGCTGGAATGTCGGAACGGGGAGGTATCCTACTGCTTAATTGCATGTGTTAGTGGGCATACGAAGACGTTGTTGGGAGGCGAACGCTATGCGTTGATCGACCCGGCCGTCAAATGTTGTGTACTTGCGAGGTGGTGTTATTTGCATGTAGCGTACCGCTTGTTATGAGGCTTGTGCTCTTTTCCGCCTCTTTCGTGAATTGATCTACCGAATTTGGGGTACTCGGCGTCTATGATTGACAGAGTCTTGGATGAGAAATGTCATCGCATGTCGAATCGAAAAATGTGATTCCGAGAATCTGGCCAGGTTTAGATTAGGAGCCGTTTTATTATCGTTCCTACCAGGAGGAAATTAGTCTACATATACGAAATGAATTGAATCGTGTATGCGTTCAGGGAAATGTCATATCCCGTGGATGCCTTTTTAATCATACTTGCCATGTACACGGGTGCTAGTGCGTTTCATTTACGTGAGAGATGTCGTCTTGTATTGTTATGTTTGGATGCGTTGATTACATGATGCTTATTCATGGTCATTGCATGACTTGGCATGGCGTGTTTGTTGAAGTTCAATCTTATCAAACTTATACCGCTAACGGTGAGATGCAAGCCCTAGTGAGTGTATTCGGTTGCCTAAGAGTGTCTTCCCCGAGTCTTTGTATAACATGATGGATTCGGATTTGTACTTCATATACTCTTATCATTATATATTGAATTGCCTATCTATCCTTATCGTATTTCACATGTATATCTATATATGCATGCTTCTACTTTTGTATTTCCTTTTATGTACGTTTAATGTGATATGGCTGGGAGAACCGGAGTTACTCCCCACTGACTGTGGCGTTCATGTTTTTCATGGATGAACAGGTTGCTTGATTGGATGGCTTTTTGCGTATGCTATTTTGGGTTCGGGTGTGAGCTAGCGGGCGTTGTCCCTGGAAGATTCACCTCTAGTCGTTAATTAGCTTGTTTGCTAATCACTTTGACATTGTTAACCTTTTGAGAGACTACGTCTCTTATCTTATAGTATTTTGTATTCGGTTTGTAATTTGACACTCCTCGTATACTTATCTTGCATGTATAAAGGTTTTTAAAATACCGTTTTTCCGCTTATTATATCACATGCTTGTATGCTTTATTTCCGCATTCGCGAGGGTTGTCACATTTTAAGCCAAAATGAGCTTTATGGAATAAGTAGTTTAAGGACAAACAACCAAATAAAGATGAGAAAATCAAGGCAAATTGGGTTGACAAATGATATTGGGGTCGATATAGTCGGGTCGGGTACGGTACTCAATGGTGGAAAGGCGATCAAAGCACTCCTTCACGTAATTAGGTTGGGCGGCGAGGCATGAATCAAAGTTTCGAACCTTCATGGATAGAACCTCCGTCGCATCATAAATGGTGTGCATACCGTCGCGCATTTCCGAACCACTTTTCACTAATGCACCTTCTTGGCTAACCAAGAATTACATCCGATCCCGTTGCCTAAAGAACTCTTGTCAACTCATTACTCACACCGGACCCACCATGGTCACGGGTTGAGCTAGAACTCCTCATAGCCACGGTTTTGACCACCTTGTCAACAACCGCATCAATTTTCTTGTCTTGCGCATCAAGGCGCTGCATTACCTTCCCCATAAACAAATCTAATTTTGATTCAATACTCGAAAAATCAACAACATTCGATTTACCATCAACCGAACCACCTTTTGATTGAAAAGTCAATTCCGAACCCAATGCCTCCATTTTCATAAATTTCAAGTAAGTATCATTCATATCGTCTTTCAAATTGACGCCATAACTCTAGTCGGATTAACAACCCCTTTAGCCTCAAGAACACGAGATACCCACATGCTGAAGGGTAAGTCTAGGGTCGTATAGACTTTATCCTCGGTCACCGAAAAGCTAGTTTGAGAAATTCAAGAAAAAACAAGAAAAGCAAGGCTGACACAGTTACCTTCAAGCCAATTCTTAACCACCATCATCTCATAACACGCAATTTTATCCCGTCCACCTCGACGGGAAACCACCGTATTCCACAAAAAATTACAGAAATTTCAATTTTGAGGATAAACATCCCGCCAAGACACAACTTGATAACATAGCCCGATCATCAAAAGAACGCTTAACAACCAGTTTAGTCGTGTCCGACAACTTGATAATGTACTCCGGTCAATTTTGATTCCATCATCAGGAACCAAAAACAGAGTACAAAAATCGTCAATGGAAACCGAAACTTCTCGGCCATTCACCACGGCATGTAAAACTCCAGATTTCAAAGAAACGGAAGCATAAAATTGAATTACCTCGATCGGATAGATAGGACCCGAAAACCGAGACATTTGCTTCCACTCTTGAAAAGTCAAGAAATCGTTGAAGAATGTCAAAGCTTGATAATTTTCACACCACTCCTTCGGGAAACTACGACCACCATGAATACCATATTTTGCAACCCGGTTAACCTATTTTCGTTCTTCCTTTGTTAATCGAAGTTTGTCAAGTTCGGATGCCGTTTCTTGAGGCGAAAACTCACGAAACAGAGGACGGTTATTCCCTCGGTTTCCGTGTTTTCTTTGTCCTTATTAACATCATCGTGTACCCTATTCTTCCCCTTATTTAATCTACGTTGTTTCGTACCTTCTAGCACCGAGCCCGACTCGGTTTGTGTCATATTGGGTGATTTTTGGTTGGTTTTAGGAGAGAGATTAGTGGGCATGCAAGGTGTTTGAGTTTTGGAGTTTACGGTGTTGGTGTTTTTGGTAGTGGACCGTGTGGAAGCCATTGTTGAAAGCTTGATTTTTTTTTTCGTGTAGAAGAAGGAAGGTGGAGACGGTGATGTGTGTTGATGGTGATAGAGATAGGTAATTATGAAAAGTAGTGTTGGGGTTTGAGTTATGTAGAGTAGCACGTGTAGGTGCCGGCTATAGAGCCCTCTTTTTTTTTTTTTTTTTTTTTGAATTTGGGTTGGATAGTAAAAGAAATCTAGGGTAAATATAAGTGAGATATGGTAAGGATAAGATTAGGTAAATCAAAAAAATATGGTAAGATAATATTGTTTGGGAATTTCGGTCAACATGAGTATCATGGGTAGAATTTTGGTTTAATTAGGAAAGTGAATATGATAGATTTTGGGCAAATATGTGGTCCATAATTCAATATCCATAAAATACTTAATATGCAATATATTCACGTAAAATATATAATATTAAACAAAAATATACTAGCAGTGGAATACATGGACACAGTCATACAATCTTGTCTTATTCTAACCAGTCATGATGGTTCATAAAATAAATATGACGAATTTAATTGCTACCGATTAAACCAAATTTCCAACCGCAACATCTCAAAACGTCTTCTTGCTAAAGCCTTTGTTAAAATGTCAGCCCATTGATTTTCAGTACTTCAAAATTCGAGTTTAATGTTGCCCTTTTCTACATGGTCGCGTAAAAAATGATGTCTAATGTCTATATGCTTAGTACGAGAATGTTGAGCTGGATTTTTAGAAATAATAATAGCACTCGTATTATCACAAAATACAGACATGCAACCAACATTAACACCATAATCACATAGTTGTTGCTTTAACAAAAGTAATTGAGAACGTACCAGTCCTGCAGCTATATATTCGGCTTCAGCAGAAGATAACGCAATTGAATTTTGCTTCTTTGAACCCCAAGTTATTATGCATGGTTCAACAGATGTAGCAAATTCAGAGGTACTTTTTCTATCTAAAGAACATCCTGCATAATCTGCATCTCAATATCCTACTAGAACGAATTTACACTCAAGTGGATACCATAGATATAATTTAGATGTACCAATTAAATATCTCAAGATACGTTTAACTGCAATCATATGTGACTCTTTAGGACATGATTGAAATCTAGCACAGACACATACGCTGAACATAATGTCAGGTGTACTTGCAGTTAAATATAATAAAGAACCAATCATACCTTGATATGTAGTTTCATCGACACACTTACCATTTTCGTCAAAAGTGAACTTTTTATGAGTTACCATAGGTGTGTCCATTGGATGAGCGTTCTCAATACCAAATTTCCTGATTAGCTCCTTGACATATTGTTGTTGGTGAATCTTTATACCTTCCTTAGTTTGTTGAATTTGCAATCCTAGGAAGAATTTCAATTTTCCCATCATGCTCATTTCAAACTCTGAGGTCATTAAATCTGAAAAGTACTTTCACAATTTATTCTTAGTAGAACCAAAAATAATTTCGTCTACACATATTTGAGCAACAAGTAAATCAGAACCCTCGGATTTTAGAAATAGTGTTTTGTCGACAGATCTTCTTTTAAAATTGTTTTGTAATAGAAATTTATAAAATTTGTCGTACCATGCCCTAGGCGCTTGTTTCAAACCATATAAAGCTTTATCGAGTTTAAAAACATGGTTTTGAAATTTTCTATTTAAAAATCCAGGAGGTTGTTCAACAAAAAACCTCTTCTTCCAAATAACCGTTAAGAAAAGCAGTCTTAACGTCCATTTGGTACAGTTTCATTCCTTTATGAGCTGCGAAGGCGATGAGCAGACGAATAGCTTCAAGTCTTGCTACAGGTGTAAAGGTCTCGTCATAATCAATCCCTTCCTGTTGATTATATCTTTGAACGACCAATCGAGCCTTATTACGAACTATAACTCCTGAGTCATCCAATTTATTTATGAATACCCATCAAGTACCAATCACATTTCGATTGTTAGGACGTGGCACTAGATGCCAAACTTTATTACGTTCAAGCTGTTGAAGCTCCTCTTGCATTGCCACGATCCAACCGGATTCTGCAATTGCCTTTTTGATGTTGGTAGGTGATAAGTGAATATTTGTATGATTTTAACCCCCAATTTAGCTCGGTTTTGTATGTCATTTGTGCTTTGTTAAGCCACTTTATGAGCTAATATCGTCTTCTAGGCGAATTCCTGTGTTCTAACATGTTTTGTAGGGAAAGTGACGTTTCTACGCCCTTTTTCTATATTCCCGAGCATTTGCCTAGAACCCGACGATTTGAAGAAGCAAGCTTGACCAAGTGAAAGGCATTTAAAAAAGGTTCACTAATTCAAAAGAGAGAAGAAGCAAAGACAGTTTCGTAGTTGTCGGAAGATCAATCAATTGGGCGGAAGAATTCATCGCTTTACATCAAACCCTATCAACAAACCTGACTCAAGAGGTCAAGGGGGATGATGGAAGTCAAGTCAAAGCAAAGGGAGATGAAACGTTAGTCAAAAGCTTCTAGATGACCACTTACCCGATCGGGGAAGTGTGTACCCGATCGGGGATGTTCGCTGCTCCGCACAAATTGCTTCGACTTCCTATTTTTGTCCTATATGTTCAATGCTTGACCCCTTCCCCACGAAACCCTAATGCTATATAAAGAGAGCTCCAGCCATTCTTCTCAACACATCTCTACACACAATTCTCTTCTACATGTCTTTACAAAACTTAGATTAGGAGGAGGGGAACTTGATGTAAAATAACTGGGTTAGATGTAACAGTACGAAGGACTGTTGTTTTGTGAGGGTAAACTACTCGAATTATGGATGCAACAGTGTGCTGAACTGTTGAATTTGGCAGCGGAACTGACTTTTATGATAGGTAAAACTCGTGAATTTGGAAGGTAACAAGGATAGTAATATGAATCTCGCTCTTAGCCTCGCAAGGATTTGAACTCGAGACACTTGAATCAGCCTCGCAAGGTTGATCAACTTAATTAAACTCGCAAGCCTAATTAAAACACGGTTCGCAAACCAAAACAATTTTATTGCTTAATTCTTATGTGAATAATCTAATCTGAAAAATAAGGTCACAATTGATCCTTATTTATAATAACTAGCTAATCATAACCATGCTTGAAGAGCAAGGTTGTAATCTTCCCTAATAATAATATAATAATAAAATAACAACTTTAACTAGTATTAGGAAACTAACAAGATTTCCTAATCTTATTCAAAATAAATAAACTAATTAACTAATCCTACACGGTTTTGGACACCGTGTCTTCTACCCTTCCTAGGAAACCGTGTATACTACTCGGCCTAGGAATCATACCCTTTGCTCCTGCATCATTCTCTCCCTCTTTTTTTTGAGAATTTGACCTCAAATTTCGAACCCAATGTTGCCACCCGGATCAAAAACAAATTGTACGAACTTAACCATGTTAGTTGCGATCCGTATGCAGTTTATAGGACACTTCCGTTTATACTTGTGCCTTTGCCCCTTGAACCATCTTTTCTTGTGTCTATGCCCTTGGAGCCATATATTCTTGTGCCTACCACCCTACCTCCCTCCTTGCACAAATATAGAAAACTCGAAAGAGCACTTGCTTGAGCCGGTAAGTCCACCATGAGCATCCACATCCACAAAGACCGAATTCAAAAACAAACAACACTGATTCTCTACAACACCTAGCTTCTTGTCAATCGATTTATCAAGCGGCGATTGATAAAGACTTGTGTCTTGAAACTCCGAGTAATCATGAACATGCAGCAACTCCTTAACCAAGATCAGATTAGGTTCGTTGGATTCACCTTTAGACAGATTTATAAGTTTCTCATTATGCTGATTCATCAGATCACCAACCACGCCCTCTTCAACCTCGTCTCCTACCTGCTCCTCTTCTTCATGAATGGCATTATAAGATTCAGCGTTTTTCACTTCTTCATGAATAACATTAAAAGATTCAACTTTTTCCTCTTCGTTCATGTTTTCGACAAGCTCGTCTTTTCCATGAACATCATCAAAAATCTCGATCTTTTCTATTGTATTTGAACAAGCCTGGAGATTTAAATTGCAAACAACAGCTTCTTTTTTGTCATAATCACTCAACGGTTCAATAATATTGGCCTCCTTTGCTTCATAATATTGATTAGGTTCACGTTCATACTTCTCTAAAATATGTGACATACGATCCAGACCTCTTTCTAACTCCTTGAATAATAGAGAAAGCTGATACTCCTCTAATTCTTTTAATGCTCGATTGAGTTTCTTCAAACCCATGTCACCAATCTTCCCAAGACAGATTTATTAAGAAATAAATCAAGAGCCGAAGCTCTGATACCAATTTGATGTAAAATAACTGGGTTAGATGTAACAGTACGAAGAACTGTTGTTTTGTGAGGGTAAACTACTCGAATTATGGATGCAACAGTGTGCTGAACTGTTGAATTTGGCAGCGGAACTGACTTTTATGATAGGTAAAACTCGTGAATTTGGAAGGTAACAAGGATAGTAATATGAATCTCGCTCTTAGCCTCGCAAGGATTTGAACTCGAGACACTTGAAATCAGCCTCGCAAGGTTGATCAACTTAATTAAACTCGCAAGCCTAATTAAAACACGGTTCGCAAACCAAAACAATGTTATTGCTTAATTCTTATGTGAATAATCTGAAAAATAAGGTCACAATTGATCCTTATTTATAATAACTAGCTAATCCTAACCATGCTTGAAGAGCAAGGTAGTAATCTTTCCTAATAATAATATAATAATAAAATAACAACTTTAACTAGTATTAGGAAACTAACAAGATTTCCTAATCTTATTCGAAATAAATAAACTAATTAACTAATCCTACACGGTTTTGGACACCGTGTCTTCTACCCTTCCTAGGAAACCGTGTATACTACTCGGCCTAAGAATCATACCCTTTGCTCCTGCATCAGAACTAGCCTCCCTTCTCTCATTTTCTTCTTCTTTAGTCTTTAGTTCTTAGTTTATTTCTGTCCTTTCCATATCAAAACTTTAGTTTAGACCAATAAGAATTTCATCCTTGTAATCTCCTTTGTGTGGTTCAAACGTTGTAATTGGTGGATCGTTTATTATGTGCAAGGATTTTCTATTATTGTTATCATTATCGTCATTGATCGTCATATAGGTACTTCTGTTTTATCCCTCGTTTAATGTCCTTTATTGTTTTCTATTTGATTGTTATTTTCCATACATATTGTCTTAGATTCATTTTAGTGTTGTTATAATCGTCATTTCATTTCCTAGATTATCAATTAGCGTCGTTATTATCGTCAAATAAAAAGTCAAATAAACATGTCAATCCTAGTTTTCATTGTTAATATCAATTTAGATTTAAACATATTCATGAGTGCGTAGTCACCTTTCTAGGGTGTAGGGTAGCCATGTTAGATTGATTAAAAGATGATAATTGGATAAAGAAGTTGTGCCTTTAAAACGTTGTGTCTATGTATGTTTGGTTTGTAATGATGGTTAACGACTTTTGGCCAAAATCATTGACTAGTATGGAATTCTTTTCCAAGGTAGAGATACGGGAATTGATTAGACAAAGCATAACATGGTAGATTAAGACCTAGTAAATTGCCTAAAAGCCTGCTAGACCATCTGATCTATGATTGTAATGAACACATCATTCTTACGAACTCACAATGAATTATTTGCATGTTCCAAATCCAATGTCATCAATATGTCAATCTACATGTGTGAACCTACTTCTCTAGATGCTTTTCATCACTTGCTTTATTGTTTTAATTTGTTTTTATTTTGTTTTCATTTATGCTTTTTATTAGTTTAGATATCATAATCCCAAAACCCAGAAACTCGTTAGATAAAACTCAATTGTGAGACGATTCACAATCCTATAGGAAACACCATCTCCCTGAGGATCGACCCCTACTTCCCTAATTACATTAATTTGTTATTAGCCTAGTCTAGGTAAATTATCTTTGTATCGGGCTCGCGACAAGCACGATCAAATTTTGGCGCCGTTGCCGGGGAGCACGGTTTAGTTTTCCTTTTCTTGTGATTTCTATTGCAATTAGTTTTATCTAGTCTTTAGGAACCCAAATTCCTTTAGACCTCTCTTGATTTTTCATCTTAGCTTTTCAATCTTATGCCCAGATCTTCTAGACTAGGGACCCTTATCTCTTTAGACCCCGATCTAGAAAGAACTCTGCGTAGGAAACGAAAGCTATTCAATGAAATCTCAAAAGCTTCTGATACTTCAAGTTTAGACCGTATTCGTGAGAAATACTCGGATATTTTATCTAATCTTGAAGGAGAAGAAGATCCACTCTCATCTCCATTCTCAAAAAACAAATCAACCTTCAAACAAAACTCCATCTTCGTCTTCACATTAGGAAATGGTTCGACTTTCAGACCATTCCAAACCCACCGCAGAAACACTTCCAAGGGGTATTGCTACATCCCAAATCACAGCTCAAAACTTTGAAATCAAACCTGCCTTCATTAACCTTATAGAAAGAAGCCAATTTAGTGGCAATGCCACAGAAGATCCCAACCTTCACATCCAAAACTTCTGTGACTATTGCTCCACTATTTGACAAACAGGAGTCACCCAAGGGCAAATTAGAGAGATGCTCTTCTCATTTTCTTTGAGGGGTAAGGCAAAGTTGTGGATACATAGCCTTGATAAGGTTACATTAGGTATCACCGATTGGGAGAGTTAAGAAGTCATAGCCAACTCATTCAACCTTACACCATCGAATATCATGAACTATTTACACACAAGTCATGACAAGCATCAAGCATTAAAATCATCAAACTTATCTTACAACCTTTCCTTAGAGTTACAACCAATCATCAATATAGGGTGAACTTAGATCTACACCATTTTCCTCAATCACAAAATTCATTCTAACAAACACTAATATTCCACAGAATTCAAAGTTCTTCCGACCAAGTATAATATACCACAAACAAATGGGTATGGCATCCACAAAAAAAATGTTACAAGAGGAAGGTAACGATACCAATGGTAAGATGGAGGAACTATCAAGAGTAATTTCCAAGAGGCAAACAAGATGGAAGAGAAAGAAGCACCTAGATAGAAGGAAAAGAGCATAATATAATAAGGACGAGAGAATTCATAGATGAGGAAGAAATACACTTCAATTAGGCTTGTAAATCTTCAAATCTTCGGTAGAGGATACTTCTTCTAGGTACACATGATCCACCACCTTAGAACCGGTAGTTACAAACAACCTAACATCACTCACACAATCACAAACAAATAGAACCTAACAAACATAAGTACAAACCAAGACTACCACACCTTAGGTCCTAAGTCTACCCATCTCCTCTGATATTTCAAGGTCAAGTAATTTAAGTTTAGGGTTCACGTATGTGCGTCGGGAGCGTTTAAGCTCTGATACCAACTGTGACAACCCTCGCGAATGCGGAAATAAAACATAACAAGCATGTGATATATAAAGCAGAAAATACGGTATTTTAAAAACCTTTATACATGCCAGATAGAAATACGAGGAATGTCAGTAATTACAAAGCAAATATAAAATACTACAAGAGACGTAGTTTCTCAAAATGTTAACCAACAACAAAGCCATTAGCAACTAGCTAAATAACGTCTAGAGGTGTTTCAATCCAGGGACAACACCCGCTAGCTCACACCCGAACCCAAAATATCAAGCAAAAAGCCAACCAATCAAGCAATCTGTTCATCCATGAAAAACATGAACGCCACAGTCAGTGGGGAGTAACTCCGGGTTCTCCCAGCCATATCACATTAAACGTACATAGAAGGAAATACAAAAGTAGAAGCATGCATATATAGATATACATGTGAAATACGATAAGGATAGATAGGCAATTCAATATATAATGATAAGAGCATAAGAGGTACAAGTCCAAATCAATCATGTGATACAAAGACTTGGGGAAGACACTCTTAGGCAACCGAATACGCTCACTAGGGCTTGCATCTCACCGTTACGGTATAAGTTTGATAAGATTGAGACTCGACAAACAAACCATGCCAAGTCATGCGATGATCACAATAAATCCATCATATTATCATCCATTCAAACGAACCAATACATTGACGATGCCAAGTCATGCAATGACCATGAATAATCAATCACGAAATCACGCATTCAAAGACAACGACACAAAGACGACATCTCTCACGGTAAATGAAACGCACTAGCACCGTGTACATGGCAAGTATGATCAAAAGGCATTCACGAGATAAGTATTTCCCTGAACGCATACACGATCACATTTCGTATATGTGGACTAATTTCCTTTGGTAGGACGACGATAATAATACGGTCCTAGTCTAAACCTGGCCAGACTCTCGGAATAACGTGTTCCGATTCGACATGCGTTAAACGTTTCGCATCCAAGACTCGGTCAATCATAGACGCCGAGTACCCCAAATTCGGTCGACATTCACGAAAGAGGCGGAAAAGAGCACAAGCCTCATAACAAGCGGTACGCTACATGCAAATAACACCACCTCGCAAGTGCACAACATTTGACGGCCGGGTCGATCAACGCAATGCGTTCAACTCCCAACAACGTCGTCGTATGCCCACTAACACATGCATTTAAGCAGTAGGATACCTCCCCGTTCCGACATTCCAGCCTTACGAACGTGGAGGTAGCCAAGGGAATGAGAGTACAAAGCACAAGACAAAATAGTGCTCCAACCGTATCATTTGTAAAAACCGACTCAAAGTGGAACATACCAAAAAACGTCACAAAACATGTGATACAAGCGAATGAAATATCATATATTCAAAACATTCATATTATAAGTCACTACGTTAAATTATACGATAAACGAATCATGCGAACTATTATAAATTACGAGTTTTAGAAGTTATAAGAATAAAACACAGCCGTGTTCCAGGCCGGTCTGGAGGCCGGCAGCCGGTACCCCGGCTCGCGCATCAAGCTAAAACCAAAAATCACCAAAAACAGGGCATGTGTTCCAGGCCGGTCTGGAGGCCGGCGGCCGGTACCCCGGCTCGGAGCACAATACCAACAAACACAACATATCAACACTGATGTATTCCCAGCCGGTCAGGGGACCGGCGGCCGGTCACCCGGCTGGGAACACAACTCCACCCGAGAACAACAACATTCATTCTATCATTTCCAATTCTCATAATTCACTTCTAATAATTATCAACAATCAATATTCATCATCAACAATTATCAAATAACAACAATCATCATCCATAACATGAATCCTAAGCTTTCTAATCGTATTATAAATACGAATTCTAGCATATAAAGCATGTAAAACACGTAAATGATATCGAGTAACCCTTCACCGTTACCTTTACGTGTCTTTAATCGATTTCTAAACCTTCCTAGTCTCCACCTACATACAATTAGATAATAGAAGATGAATATCATTCACCTTGAGAAAGACGGATACTTTAAAAAGCGAGAAAGACGGTAATTTTATTATCAATACGGATAGACGAAGATAAGAGGGGAAGAATAAGACGAACTTACGAGAATTTGAGCAAGAAACGAATGAGATATGAAGAATCTAATCTTGGATCAAAAATGGGGGCAAGGGTTTTGATGGTTTCTTTGTGATGAAGTAAATGTTGTGTTTGAGTTGTGAAGAAATAGGTTAAGTGGTAGTATGAGGTGTGTAGGGAAAAAAGTCAACATAAGTCAAAGTCGCCTTAAGACAGGATTCACATGGAATCTCGCGGAAATTCCAAATACGAACTCGGAAATTCTAAATTCGACTCGGAAAATTAAATTCCAAATTAAAACTAAAATTCGCTGAAAAGTATCCGTAAAATATTTTTACTATTTAAAATAGGGTACAATTGCGGGTGTTACAGCTGACTAGTAAGCTTCACTCTTCTTTCATTTTTCCTTTTCCCCAATAAGCATCTCATTGCATATTTTGTCTTTGTGCTCACTTTGACGATAATGTGATGTTTAGCTTGGGGGAGGGATTGCATTTTCCCATTTTGCATTTTAGTTTCATTTTTCAAATTTTGAATAAAAGAAAGAGAAGATTTTTGAGAAAATTTAAAAATTTCTGAACTTAATTGAATGCTTTTCATGCTTTGCTTGCTTGTTTACTATGATATCATGTTACATTTCCCAAACTTAGAGCTTTCAAAAGATAATGATTCAATACTTATTGAATTGTCCATACGTGGGGAAGTCTTGTACATAGTAGGCATGGAATGAATCTATAGATGAGTACGCTTGATCTTGACACTTGGCAAGTTACATATATTGTAAGGTAAAACCTCCTTAGACTGGTACATCCATACCCAGTCTCATTTAGGTGTGTGTAGTTCTTCTTGTGATATGTGTCATGTCAAAACGCATAAGTATGGTTCTCATTTCATTCCTATAAGCATTGCATTCATGATTCACTAAGATTTGAAGCCTTTTTCACTTTGAATTGCTTCTCAAAATTAGCCTCTTCATACAAATGTTTCACAAAATAATAGCTACATACAAAAACTGCCTACCTTTTGAGCTAGTAGCTAGACTATGGTGTATGGGTGCTCTTTTGAGAAGATTTTGTTCCTTAATGACAAAGTGAATTTGGAAAACGAGAAATATTCAAGAAGTGATGTTCAAAAGAAAAGAAAAGAAAAGAAAGAAATAGAAAAAATGAAAAAAATCGGAAAATTGAAAAAGAAATAAAAAATAAATAAAAGAAGAAGTTGTGTGTATCTCCTCAAAATGTCAAATCAATAGAAGGAGTTTACCCTTGTGTTTCGTGTGTAATAAGCCAATTCGTTCATTCTGGCTTCGTTTTTCGTCTTTTGGGAATTGATCGAAAGTTTGGATTGAGTATTTATTTATCATTGGTCAGTTGCTAGCTCACTCTAAACTTCACATGACCATAACTGTTTTTCCACCTTCCACCCATTTCCCAAAGCCTTCTTATTTTTCGGCTTCTTTTCTATGTGCATTGTGATCTTTGACTTGTGTTTTGAATTGTTTACCATATTAGACTGCGGACACATTTTCATAAGTCATAGATAGGTGAGTGTCTCAAAAACATTTACACATAAAGAAATCACCTTTTACATACATGAGTGTTGAGTGCACCGTGAGAGTCCATTGTTCGAGTGTGCCGTGAGAGTCCATTTGTCAAAAGATCATGCAAGAGCCGAAAATCTATAGTGAAATTCTTTGTGCTACACCGTTATGTAAATCTCAGCCATGTTTATGTATCATTCTTGCCCACGTTGTTTTTGGGTTATGATTCATTATGTTTCCAAAGTTATACGTTGAGATTTGTTTCTTGATGGTGTAGTAGCCAATGCTTGCAACCCTTTTCCTGGTATTGTTTGCTATGTTTGCTTGAGGACAAGCAAAGGTTTAGCTGGGGGAATTTGATAAGTGAATATTTGTATGATTTTAACCCCCAATTTAGCTCGGTTTTGTATGTCATTTGTGCTTTGTTAAGCCACTTTATGAGCTAATATCGTCTTCTAGGCGAATTCCTGTGTTCTAACATGTTTTGTAGGGAAAGTGACGTTTCTACGCCCTTTTTCTATATTCCCGAGCATTTGCCTTGAACCCGACGATTTGAAGAAGCAAGCTTGACCAAGTGAAAGGCATTTCAAGAAGGTTCACTAATTCAAAAGAGAGAAGAAGCAAAGACAGTTTCGTAGTTGTCGGAAGATCAATCATTTGGGCGGAAGAGTTCATCGCTTTACATCAAACCCTATCAACAAACCCGACTCAAGAGGTCAAGCGGGATGATGGAAGTCAAGTCAAAGCAAAGGGAGATGAAACGTTAGTCAAAAGCTTCTAGATGACCACTTACCCGATCGGGGAAGTGTGTACCTGATCGAGGATGTTCGCTGCTCCGCACAAATTGCTTCGACTTCCTATTTTTGACCTATATGTTCAATGCTTGACCCCTTCCCCACGAAACCCTAATGCCATATAAAGAGAGCTCCAGCCACTCTTGTCAACACATCTCTACACACAATTCTCTTCTACATTTCTTTATAAAAATTAGATTAGGAGGAGGGGGAACTGTTGGAGTAGGTGTCCTCCACAATTGTGACACCCTCAAATTTGCGGAAAGAAAAAAATTATTTTAAATACATAAAAGATACGAATACAATACGAAGGTGTCATTACATAATAAAAAGGTTCGTTACAATACGGAATAAAATTTTACAAAAGAAATATACAAGACGGGAGACATATCTCCCGTATAAATACGGAAATAAACTAGTGTATAATAATATACAAACTATGAACCGAATATAGGTCCAAGGTAAAACTTCACTCGCTAGCTCGTCCATGTACCCCAAATATGCAACACCACCTGTTCGACCGCATTAAATATAAACACGGAAGCCACAGTCAGTGGGGGAGTAACTCCGAGTTCTCCCAGCCACGAAATGTCGAGTTTAATGAAACATGAAAAACATAAAAGCAATGTATATAGAACATACAACACCTTAACATATATGATATGCTTTTCATGTTAT
>JAIUZE010071682.1:0-39374 GCA_022085475.1 Heliosperma pusillum | reverse complement strand
ATGATCCCGTGGATGCCTTTTAATCATACTTGCCATGTACACGATGCTAGTGCGTTTCATTTACCGTGAGAGATGTCGTCGTGTCGTCATCTTTGAATGCGTGATTTCATGATATTATTCATGGTCATTGCATGATTGGACAACGTCAATGTCTTGGTTCGTGAATGGATGATAATATGTTGGATTTATTGTGATCATCGCATGACTTGACTTGGTTTGTCTGTCGCGTCTCAATCTTATCAAACTTATACCGTAACGGTGATATGCAAACGCCCTATTTGAGCGTTTCGGTTGCCTAAGCTAGAGTGTCTTCCCCGAGTCTTTGTATAACATGATGGATTCGGACTTGTACCTCTTATGCTCTTATCATTATTTATCGATTGGCCTATCTATCCTTATTCGTATCACATGTATATTATATGCATGTTTTACTTTTGTATTTCCTTTTATGTACGTTTAATGTGATATGGCTGGGAGAACCCGGAGTTACTCCCCACTGATTGTGGCGTTCATGTTTTTCATGAATGAACAGGTTGCTTGCATGGATGGCTTTTTGCTTATGCTATTTTGGGTTCGGGTGTGAGCTAGCGGGCGTTGTCCCTGGATGAAACACCTCTAGACGTTGTTTAGCTAGTTGCTAATTACTTTGTCTTTTGTTAACACTTTGAGAGACTACGTCTCTTGTGGTATTTTTATTTAGTTTGTAATATTTTGACACTCCTCGTATTTTTCTATCTTGCATGTATAAAGGTTTTTAAAATACCGTATTTTCCGCTATATAATTCACATGCTTGTATGTTTTATATTTCCGCATTCGCGAGGGTTGTCACAGATTATATGATATGAAGCAATAACATTGTGTTGACTGTTCATATATGATAATATCATTTATCGTTTGAGTTTCTAAAACTTGGTTTTGTGCTTTGTTATATCCAAATGGGTTGTAGAGACAATTTTTGGACCCCATTAAAGTGGACTTGACTAACATAGCATTGGCCCCTAGTTGCTTATATGGGGTGACGTCTCCAAGCAACTAGAGTGTGATGCAATTCATGGCAAGTTAAAGTGTCATAGGGTCATAAGGGATGACTAGTCGATCACATAGACATACTATAAGGGACAATATGTCGGGCAGTGACCGCTTATAGAGTTCTGGAAATTCTTGTAGATAGCCTGGTCGTGGCAAGAGCAACTATAGTATTCTTTTTTAGTCAATTCTTTGACTAAAGACTGTTCGCCTAAGGTGGCACAATTTCAGAGTGACTTTAATTTATGCTCTACGACTTTCGTAATTGGGGTTAAATGGGTATCTTTTGGGTCGTGATGAGTTGTGGCTATTCGGAGGGAATAGTGCGATAGGAATTGTCCATCCCTTGTCAGGGTTGTTTTAAAATCTCAAGGCCACCCGAGGATGAGTAAGCTGGAAATGCGTGGCCACGCTCGGAAGGTATCTATGGTAGATAATTCCGGCCAGACAGTTACTCTCCAGATCGAGGAAACCACTCATGATATGATCAAATGCCAGTACGACCTGCAGCACACCATGCGTTGAGTGGGAGATACGTAATATGACAAGAGAATTGGTGACGCACACTTGTCTCGGACAAGTGGGAGATTGTTGGAGTGAGTGTCCTCAACAATAGTGCGATCACTTAATTAAATCTCAATAATAAGAATACAAAGAGATTATGAATATAATAGTTAAGTGTTCAACATTAATCGATAACGATTGGCTCACTAGAGTTTGAAGTTACTGTCGTACGACGGTGGTGATCAATTGATCCCTTGAGGTCACACCTAATGGACAATCCCCTAATCATGAAATTTAATTAATTGTATAGCGATACAAATTAATTAATTTCTTAAATTGAACAAACTTTAAATTATAAGTGAGAACTATATCTTATTGTAATATGATTAAATAAGATTCATTTTTAGTAATTTAATTGTCATATTACTAAGAATGCATTATGTTTATGAAACATTTGAGATAAGCAAAATTGGTTGATTATAATTACAAATTGTTGTAGATTATATTAACCAAATATGATATGACCCATTTTTTTACATGTAATTATAAAATCTGACTTAAAATGTTAAGTCTAATTTATTTGTTA
Source organism: Heliosperma pusillum (assembly GCA_022085475.1). NCBI lineage: Eukaryota > Viridiplantae > Streptophyta > Magnoliopsida > Caryophyllales > Caryophyllaceae > Heliosperma > Heliosperma pusillum. The sequence goes on along the minus strand of JAIUZE010071682.1, from coordinate 37,257 downwards.
TGAAATTGCATTTAAATTAGTTAAATGCACGATTATAAGCTAAATTACATGTTACATGTCACATGTCACATGTCACATTTGTGACAAATGACAAATTACAAAGATAAAATGGACACCCATTTTATACATGGTGCACCGGTTTTAAGGGTTTGAAGTGGCATTTGGTTTCTAATTATTAATCTAATATAGATTAGACAAAATGATTAAACACGTAATTCTAGCCCTAAGCCTAGTACATTTAGAAGACAAATGTGAGGCATGCTCACTCTCTCCCATGCTTGCTTGGCCGGTTTACTAGTTCCTTAAGAGGACTAGTTTTCTTCTTGAATAAGTGACTAGATGACATATTAAGAATATATGCTTATCTCTTTAATTCTCACTACAAGGTTTCTCTTAAAAGGTTTATGAAATTCTTTATTCCAAAATCTTACATCTTCATATATATTACTATTGTAGTAATATTAGTAGTATTAGATTTTGATTTAAGGTCTCTAATAATATTGTCTAGTGAACAATATTATTAGTATTAAGGGTTTGTCTTGGGTGCAATCAAGAGGAGTGTTTCTACATTAGAAAATTGCAGTTCATCCCTCATCTTTAAGCTCAAGAACAAGAGTACGAAGGAGTCCTATCTTGTGCCCAAATTCGTTCCAATCCAATGTAAGGAACACATTTTTCTTCTATTATTTATCTTTAGTTATGCATGCATAAGATCTTCATAGTTAAAGAGTTAACTATTCATAAAATGATATTAGAAATGTCTAATATCGAGTTTAAGAAACTTACACTTTCGAGACCTGTGGTTGCGGTCGATTGTCAATAGGTTGTTTTCTAGAGAAGGGATGGTAACCCGAGTCTACTTAAGTGTCCGCTACGATTATCCTCCGGTTCCTCTTTCCCTTGTTCTTATCTTGTACATTGGTCGGTATATGTGAATACCGATTCTTTACTGTTTTACAAATTTGCTGTGATCTAATGGGGGATGGTGAGCAGGTGATCGCAGGAAATTGATAGAGCTATGTTGGGATCGTGGAAAGGGTCACCATGTGTGTCTTAGCTTTCGCTTAGATTTGGAGTCACATACATTGATTAGTGATTTTAAACATTGTTGAGTTGGATTATTGGTCAGGCGGTGTGCCGTCTGTTATGAGACATGTATTTGATATTTAAACATTGATTAAATAAACAATGTTTCCTTTATTGCTTGAATTGATATGTACTACCTCGGGCAACCGAGATGGTAGCACTCCCATGTGCTAATGGGGTCTTGTAAGGCACCTTGGTGTGTGGGGGCGTTACGAAGTGGTATCAGAGCGATCAATTTTGGAACCTAAAACCAATGAACCCAATGAACTAGGAACGTCTAATAAAATGAACCCGGATAGGAATCTATGTAAAGGAATGATGTATTTGCAGTTGTCCAATAATAAATCATTCGATAGACGTGAAGATGTTTTATTTGAAGTTGTCCAATTATAGTTGCATGGATAGACATGAAGAGGTCTGCAAAAGCTAAGTTAATGCGTAAATATGCTTAGATCCAAATCATCAGTAAAATACCTCATAATAGGTGTGTACAAGATACACAACAAAATCACATGTCCAAATAGGAATTTGGAATGGGATGCGTACATGACACAAGCCTATGGTATCTACCAAGAGGTTATGATGAGCTTTTCTATTATGAAATATAAGAAGAGTTTCACTCGAATTGTCGAAAAGTCATATATAGACATGAAGTTAAGTGGGAGTTAAGGTTATCATGTAAAGACATAAAGTTCAGTGGGAGAAATTGGTTTCCACGTGAATGACTTATCACTCATTGTGAGTGACGTATTCATATTACCTTTTTGAAACGAGTGGTTGGATTTAAATATTGTATGAAAGAGGGCCACATGTATACTAAAATCAATATCTATTGTGGAATAGAAGATTTTAGCTTGACATTTAGAAAAGTGTCTTATATCGATAAGATCCTTTATCTATTTCAACAAGATAAATAGGTTATTTATATTGATGAAAGTGGGATCACTATGAAAAGGTCATAGTCATCCACTGAACCTGAGATTTGTTGATCACATGAGTACTAATGTTTCCGCCATTAGGCCAATCATGTATGCCATTACATGCACGTACCTAAATAAATTGTATGCTAGGAGCATGACAAGCCTATTAAAAATCAATCCACGTGAGTGTCATTGGAGAGCCTACAAGAATATACATAGGGTTCTCAAGGAGAAATAGGGATTCTTTCTTGTGTTTGGTAGAGAAAATTTTGATATGTGGTAAAGTTTACACATACCCAAATTTCCAAATTTATAAGGATTTGTCGAAATCCTAGGCATACCATTGTTTAATAAGAAGCGAATAACTATAAGAATGATTGAAGAGTCAATCATTAAAAATTCTACAAATAGAGACCTAGTACATTATGATGAGGATAAGGTGGCTTACAAGGAGCTAATGGTAGATCATTTCACCTAAAAACCTATCAGTTATCATGATAACGAGTGGGAGCATCTTTCGAGTTAAAGAGCCCAACACTAGATAGAGATCTAGACATGTACGTAGATGAATTCATGTTATTAGGAATAACGTTGGATGGAAGGAAAAACCAATTCACAAAGTTGGAATAAATAAATAAATGGTATATTCACTACCCAAGCATTTATTGCATTTAATATGATCGTCATGAATTGTCATGGACGAAATAAACTTTAGATTATATGATATGAAGCAATAATATTGTGTTGACTGTTCATATATGATAATAACATTTATCGTTTGAGTTTCTAAAACTTGGTGTTGTGCTTTGTTATATCCAAATGGGTTGTAGAGACAATTTTTGGACCCCATTAAAGTGGTCTTGACTAACATAGCATTGGCCCCTAGTTGCTTATATGGGGTGACGTCTCCAAGCAACTAGAGTGTGATGCGATTCATGGCAAGTTAAAGTGTCATAGGGTCATAAGGGATGACTAGTCGATCACATAGACATACTATAAGGGACAATATGTCGGGCAGTGACCGCTTATAGAGTTCTGGAAATTCTTGTAGATAGCCTGGTCGTGGCAAGAGCAACTATAGTATTCTTTTTTAGTCAATTCTTTGACTAAAGACTGTTCGCCTAAGGTGGCACAATTTCAGAGTGACTTTAATTTATGCTCTACGAGTTTCGTAACTGGGGTTAAATGGGTATCTTTTGGGTCGTGATGAGTTGTGGCTATTCGGAGGGAATAGTGCGATAGGAATTGTCCATCCCTTGTCAGGGTTGTTTTAAAATCTCAAGGCCACCCGAGGATGAGTAAGCTGGAAATGCGTGGCCACGCTCGGAAGGTATCTATGGTAGATAATTCCGGCCAGACAGTTACTCTCCAGATCGAGGAAACCACTCATGAAATGATCAAATGCAAGTACGACCTGCAGCACACCATGCGTTGAGTGGGAGATACGTAATATGACAAGAGAATTGGTGACGCACACTTGTCTCGGACAAGTGGGAGATTGTTGGAGTGAGTGTCCTCAACAATAGTGCGATCACTTAATTAAATCTCAATAATAAGAATACAAAGAGATGATGAATATAATAGTTAAGTGTTCAACATTAATCGATAACGATTGGCTCACTAGAGTTTGAAGTTACTGTCGTACGACGGTGGTGATCAGTTGATCCCTTGAGGTCACACCTAAAGGACAATCCCCTAATCATGAAATTTAATTAATTGTATAGCGATACAAATTAATTAATTTCTTAAATTGAACAAACTTTAAATTATAAGTGAGAACTATATCTTATTGTAATATGATTAAATAAGATTCATTTTTAGTAATTTAATTGTCATATTACTAAGAATGCATTATGTTTATGAAACATTTGAGATAAGCAAAATTGGTTGATTATAATTACAAATTGTTGTAGATTATATTAACCAAATATGATATGACCCATTTATTTACAAGTAATTATAAAATCTGACTTAAAATGTTAAGTCTAATTTATTTGTTATGAAATTGCATTTAAATTAGTTAAATGCACGATAATAAGCTAAATTACATGTTACATGTCACATGTCACATGTCACATTTGTGACAAATGACAAATTACAAAGATAAAATGGACACCCATTTTATACATGGTGCACCGGTTTTAAGGGTTTGAAGTGGCATTTGGTTTCTAATTATTAATCTAATATAGATTAGACAAAATTATTAAACACGTAATTCTAGCCCTAAGCCTAGTACATTTAGAAGACAAATGTGAGGCATGCTCACTCTCTCCCATGCTTGCTTGGCCGGTTTACTAGTTCCTTAAGAGGACTAGTTTTCTTCTTGAATAAATGACTAGATGACATATTAAGAATATATGCTTATCTCTCTAATTCTCACTACAACGTTTCTCATAAAAGGTTTATGAAATTCTTTATTCCAAAATCTTACATCTTCATATATATTACTATTGTAGTAATATTAGTAGTATTAGATTTTGATTTAAGGTCTCTAATAATATTGTCTAGTAACAATATTATTAGTATTAAGGGTTTGTCTTGGGTGCAATCAAGAGGAGTGTTTCTACATTAGAAAATTGCAGTTCATCCCTCATCTTTAAGCTAAAGAACAAGAGTACGAAGGAGTCCTATCTTGTGCCCAAATTCGTTCCAATCCAATGTAAGGAACACATTTTTCTTCTATTATTTATCTTTAGTTATGCATGCCTAAGATCTTCATAGTTAAAGAGTTAACTATTCATAAAATGATATTAGAAATGTCTAATATCGAGTTTAAGAAACTTACACTTTCGAGGCCTGTGGTTGCGGTCGATTGTCAATAGGTTGGTTTCTAGAGAAGGGATGGTAACCCGAGTCTACTTAAGTGTCCGCTACGATTATCCTCCGGTTCCTCTTTCCCTTGTTCTTATCTTGTACATTGGTCGGTATATGTGAATACCGATTCTTGACTGTTTTACAAATTTGCTGTGATCTAATGGGGGATGGTGAGCAGGTGATCGCAGGAAATTGATAGAGCTACATTGGGATCGAGGAAAGGGTCACCATGTGTGTCTTAGCTTTCGCTTAGATTTGGAGTCACATACATTGATTAGTGATTTTAAACATTGTTGAGTTGGATTATTGGTCAGGCGGTGTGCCGTCTGTTATGAGACATGTATTTGATATTTAAACATTGATTAAATAAATAATGTTTCCTTTATTGCTTGAATTGATATGTACTACCTCGGGCAACCGAGATGGTAGCACTCCCATGTGCTAATGGGGTCTTGTAAGGCACCTTGGTGTGTGGGGGCGTTACGAAGTGGTATCAGAGCGATCAATTTTGGAACCTAAAACCAATGTACCCAATGAACTAGGAGCGTCTAATAAAATGAACCCAGATAGGAATCTATGTAAAGGAATGATGTATTTGCAGTTGTCCAATAATAAATCATTCGATAGACGTGAAGATGTTTTATTTGAAGTTGTCCAATTATAGTTGCATGGATAGACATGAAGAGGTCTGCAAAAGCTAAGTTAATGCGTAAATATACTTAGATCCAAATCATCAGTAAAATACCTCATAATAGGTGTGTACAAGATACACAACAAAATCACATGTCCAAATAGGAATTTGGAATGGGATGCGTACATGACACAAGCCTATGGTATCTACCAAGAGGTTATGATGAGCTTTTCTATTATGAAATATAAGAAAAGTTTCACTCGAATTGTCGAAAAGTCATGTATAGACATGAAGTTAAGTGGGAGTTAAGGTTATCATGTAAAGACATAAAGTTCAGTGGGAGAAATTGGTTTCCACGTGATTGACTTATCACTCATTGTGAGTGACGTATTCATATTTCCTTTTTGAAACGAGTGGTTGGATTTAAATATTGTATGAAAGACGGCCACATGTATACTAAAATCAATATCTATTGTGGAATAGAAGATTTTAGCTTGACATTTAGAAAAGTGTCTTATATCGATAAGATCCTTTATCTATTTCAACAAGATAAATAGGTTATTTATATTGATGAAAGTGGGATCACTATGAAAAGGTCATAGTCATCCACTAAACCTGAGATTTGTTGATCACGTGAGTACTAATGTTTCCGCCATTAGGCCAATCATGTATGCCATTACCTGCGTACCTAAATAAATTGTATGCTAGGAGCATGACAAGCCTATTAAAAATCAATCCACGTGAGTGTCATTGGAGAGCCTACAAGAATATACATAGGGTTCTCAAGGAGAAATAGGGATTCTTTCTTGTGTTTGGTAGAGAAAATTTTGATATGTGGTAAAGTTTACACATACCCAAATTTCCAAATTTATAAGGATTTGTCGAAATCCTAGGCATACCATTGTTAAATAAGAAGCGAATAACTATAAGAATGATTGAAGAGTCAATCATTAAAAATTCTACAAATAGAGACCTAGTACATTATGATGAGGATAAGGTGTCTTACAAGGAGCTAATGGTAGATCATTTCACCTAAAAACCTATCAGTTATCATGATAACGAGTGGGAGCATCTTTCAAGTTAAAGAGCCCAACACTAGATAGAGATCTAGACATGTACGTAGATGAATTCATGTTATTAGGAATAACGTTGGATGGAAGAAAAAAACCAATTCACAAAGTTGGAATAAATGAATAAATGGTATATTCACTACCCAAGCATTTATTGCATTTAATATGATCGTCATGAATTGTCATGGACGAAATAAACTTTAGATTATATGATATGAAGCAATAACATTGTGTTGACTGTTCATATATGATAATAACATTTATCGTTTGAGTTTCTAAAACTTGGTTTTGTGCTTTGTTATATCCAAATGGGTTGTAGAGACAATTTTTGGACCCCATTAAAGTGGACTTGACTAACATAGCATTGGCCCCTAGTTGCTTATATGGGGTGACGTCTCCAAGCAACTAGAGTGTGATGCGATTCATGGCAAGTTAAAGTGTCATAGGGTCATAAGGGATGACTAGTCGATCACATAGACATACTATAAGGGACAATATGTCGGGCAGTGACCGCTTATAGAGTTCTGGAAATTCTTGTAGATAGCCTGGTCGTGGCAAGAGCAACTATAGTATTCTTTTTTAGTCAATTCTTTGACTAAAGACTGTTCGCCTAAGGTGGCACAATTTCAGAGTGACTTTAATTTATGCTCTACGAGTTTCGTAACTGGGGTTAAATGGGTATCTTTTGGGTCGTGATGAGTTGTGGCTATTCGGAGGGAATAGTGCGATAGGAATTGTCCATCCCTTGTCAGGGTTGTTTTAAAATCTCAAGGCCACCCGAGGATGTGTAAGCTGGAAATGCGTGGCCACGCTCGGAAGGTATCTATGGTAGATAATTCCGGCCAGACAGTTACTCTCCAGATCGAGGAAACCACTCATGATATGATCAAATGCAAGTACGACCTGCAGCACATCATGCGTTGAGTGGGAAATACGTAATATGACAAGAGAATTGGTGACGCACACTTGTCTCGGACAAGTGGGAGATTGTTGGAGTGAGTGTCCTCAACAATAGTGCGATCACTTAATTAAATCTCAATAATAAGAATACAAAGAGATGATGAATATAATAGTTAAGTGTTCAACATTAATCGATAACGATTGGCTCACTAGAGTTTGAAGTTACTGTAGTACGGCGGTGGTGATCAGTTGATCCCTTGAGGTCACACCTAAAGGACAATCCCCTAATCATGAAATTTAATTAATTGTATAGCGATACAAATTAATTAATTTCTTAAATTGAACAAACTTTAAATTATAAGTGAGAACTATATCTTATTGTAATATGATTAAATAAGATTCATTTTTAGTAATTTAATTGTCATATTACTAAGAATGCATTATGTTTATGAAACATTTGAGATAAGCAAAATTGGTTGATTATAATTACAAATTGTTGTAGATTATATTAACCAAATATGATATGACCCATTTATTTACATGTAATTATAAAATCTGACTTAAAATGTTAAGTCTAATTTATTTGTTATGAAATTGCATTTAAATTAGTTAAATGCACGATTATAAGCTAAATTACATGTTACATGTCACATGTCACATGTCACATTTGTGACAAATGACAAATTACAAAGATAAAATGGACACCCATTTTATACATGGTGCACCGGTTTTAAGGGTTTTAAGTGGCATTTGGTTTCTAATTATTAATCTAATATAGATTAGACAAAATGATTAAACACGTAATTCTAGCCCTAAGCCTAGTACATTTAGAAGACAAATGTGAGGCATGCTCACTCTCTCCCATGCTTGCTTGGCTGGTTTACTAGTGCCTTAAGAGGAATAGTTTTCTTCTTGAATAAGTGACTAGATGACATATTAAGAATATATGCTTATCTCTCTAATTCTCACTACAAGGTTTCTCATAAAAGGTTTATAAAATTCTTTATTCCAAAATCTTACATCTTCATATATATTACTATTGTAGTAATATTAGTAGTATTAGATTTTGATTTAAGGTCTCTAATAATATTGTCTAGTGAACAATATTATTAGTATTAAGGGTTTGTCTTGGGTGCAATCAAGAGGAGTGTTTCTACATTAGAAAATTGCAGTTCATCCCTCATCTTTAAGCTCAAGAACAAGAGTACGAAGGAGTCCTATCTTGTGCCCAAATTCGTTCTAATCCCATGTAAGGAACACATTTTTCTTCTATTAATTATCTTTAGTTATGCATGCCTAAGATCTTCATAGTTAAAGAGTTAACTATTCATAAAATGATATTAGAAATGTCTAATATCGAGTTTAAGAAACTTACACTTTCGAGGCCTGTGGTTGCGGTCGATTGTCAATAGGTTGTTTTCTAGAGAAGGGATGGTAACCCGAGTCTACTTAAGTGTCCGCTACGATTATCCTCCGGTTCCTCTTTCCCTTGTTCTGATCTTGTACATTGGTCGGTATATGTGAATACCGATTCTTTACTGTTTTACAAATTTGCTGTGATCTAATGGGGGATGGTGAGCAGGTGATCGCAGGAAATTGATAGAGCTACGTTGGGATCGAGGAAAGGGTCACCATGTGTGTCTTAGCTTTCGCTTAGATTTGGAGTCACATACATTGATTAGTGATTTTAAACATTGTTGACTTGGATTATTGGTCAGGCGGTGTGCCGTCTGTTATGAGACATGTATTTGATATTTAAACATTGCTTAAATAAACAATGTTTCCTTTATTGCTTGAATTGATATGTACTACCTCGGGCAACCGAGATGGTAGCACTCCCATGTGCTAATGGGGTCTTGTAAGGCACCTTGGTGTGTGGGGGCGTTACGAAGTGGTATCAGAGCGATCAATTTTGGAACCTAAAACCAATGAACCCAATGAACTAGGAACGTCTAATAAAATGAACCCGGATAGGAGTCCTAGGGAGCTACCGCAAAGATTCGGGAGACGTCCCGGAATCGCACTCTTGCCTTTATAGCTCTTACTTGGTCACCATGGGAAGCGGCGGGGCGTTATGTGTATTTGTTGTTCTTAATGTGTTTCACGTTGAGAATATGTGAAACGAAGATCGATCTGGAATGAAGTGGGTGATGGATTGTATCATGTGTGTAACAACCCGAAAAGTACCCAATTTGCTTAAGTAATAGCTTATGGATACTTTTCAGTAGAACTTAAGTTTTTAATATAGGAATTTTTGTTCCGAGTCGTATTTTGAAATTCCGCGTTCGTATTTGGAATTTTTGAGAGATTTCATGAAAAGACCGTTTTTGGTCATCTTTGACTTTTCTTGACTTTTAAATCGTCTTTGACTTTTTCTTGACTTTTTAAAGTTATCATTTACTTTTTCTTGACTTTTAAAGTCATTTAAACTTTTCTGAACTTTTAAGTCATTTTTGACTTTTCCCGACTTTTTAGTCGATTTTGACTTTCGTTGACTTTTCCCGACTCGCTTTACAAGTTTGAAGACCGAAATTTTATTTAAAAAAATTATATTTTTGATTTATTTTTATTTAGATTTATTAAGATTTATCATAATTTAATATAATTATTTTGAATTTATTCGGAATTTAAAGAATAACTTTACGGTTTTTAATCGAACGTCATTTAACTATTCCCGACGCATCGTAATGCGCGCAACAAAATCGAAACTCGACTTTGGCATGAGTCACGCGCCCATGTCATCGTTTTTCCACTCACATGAGATAGTTTAATTCTTTTGATTAAACTAATAAGAATATCTTAGATATTTTCAACTTTATCGATCAGTTAACGAAAATTACGCAAATCGAGCAAAAACAGACCCGATGCTCACCATACCACACGGCTCAAAAGTCCTCTAATAGCCTTGATATTTTCATTTCTTTTGGATACAATAATCATAATATCTAGATATTTGTATAATTAACTTTATCGTTAATTATATTTAATCGTTTACCGTAAAATAATTATTAAACGCGAGTCAATTACGGAACAACAATTTCAAAACTCAACACCTTTATTGGTCTATAAACTCACGGCCAACTTCACTCCACTTTACTCACAAACAACTTTTCATTTTATAACAAATCAAAATAAGATCAAAACATCACTTTCTTTAATCGTTCTTCGTGTTCTTCGTCGTTCATCTTTTGTTCTTCATCGTTCTTGAGCAAAATCTTCATAAAATCTTCGTTTCTTAATTAAATCCATCCTAATTTATATTTCTCGACTCTCCTCTTCGCTCCTCATCTTCACGTACGGTTATATTTCAATTCCGTCAAGATCATTTTCAACACTTTAATTATGGAAATTCATATTTTTAGTTCTAATAATGTTTTCTTGTTATTTTCTTATAGTGGAAGATTTTGAAGACGAGTTTGGAGACTCGTATATTTTGGGTGAAGATTAGTAGGAGGGTTTCTTATTATTATACTTCTTATTATTTTGGTGCTAATTGTTTTGGCTAGCTAAGGTAACGATTCCGATTTACTCGACGAATTAATGTCACATAGCTTTTAGTTTTTGTTCATATCATGGTTATTTATGATTTTAGTTAGTAACATAGGCTTTAGTTTTGTTCCTTTTGATTTTGGTTCATCTTTATTTTTGGTTCATGTTTTTATGATTTATGGACTTTTAGTTAATAATATGTTAAGTAGTGGTTATTATGTTGTTTTATGATTCTTGATGATTTTATGTTTTATGGAATTTTTATGTTGTTTTATGATTCTTGATGATTTTTAAGTTGTAGGGAATTTTTATGATGATTTATTGTTTGTGATGATTTTTAAGTTGTAGGAAATTTTTATGATGATTTATTGTTCTTGATGATTTTTAAGTTGTAGGAAATTTTTATGATGATTTATTGTTCTTGATAATTTTTAAGTTGTAGGAAATTGTTATGATGATTTATTGTTCTTGATAATTTTTAAGTTGTAGGAAATTTTTATGATGATTTATTGTTCTTGATAATTTTTAAGTTGTAGGAAATTTTTATGATGATTTATTGTTCTTGATAATTTTTTAAGTTGTAGGAAATTTTTATGATGATTTATTATTCTTGAAGAATTTTAATGATTTTTACTAGGTTATGATTTTTATGTTGTTTATGAAATTTTAACAAGTTTAGTGTTCTTGAAGAATTTTAATGATTTTTACTAAGTTATGATTTTTATGTTGTTTTAGTGTTCTTGACAAATTTTGATGATTTTTACTAATAATGATTTTTGTAAGGATGGATGTTAAAATGGTTGTTTGATGATTAAAAACATGTTGGAATTTATTTGATGTTGTTGTTGGTGGGGCCGAATTGTGTGGCTAGAACCGGACCAAACCAGACCGGTCCAGGCCGGTTCAGACCCGGTCTGGGTTGGTCAAGGTGGGTCCGGGTTTTGGTCTTTGGGTTGTGTCGATGTTAGATTGATTGGTTGTTGTTTTGACGGGTTTTAAATATGTTAAAACATGCGAGAAATATTGGAAAACGGTTTTTAGAAAATTAAAGCAAAACAGCCATTTAGCCCAAATCAGGCCGTGAGGCCCAAATCAGGCCCATGTGGGTCCGGCCCAACTCAGCCCGTGTGTCCCACTTTGGGACTTGTGACGGTTTTTGAGTTATCGTCATTTTTATCGCGTTTTGTAATAATTAGCAAGCGAGAAATATTAATAAGTAAAATATTTAATTAAAAAGGTTTTTCATTAAATTATTATTTCTCACATGTTAGAAATTATAAGACGAGACCGTAGTTTAATTTAATCTCCTTTTAGTCAAACGGGTTTTTTGGGTATAATATGATAATTCACATGTTAGAAGTAGTAATAAAATACCATGTAATGAATATGTTGATTTTATGTCTATGTGATAAAGACTCTGCTTCTAGCCGGTTTGATCCAACGGGTTTGGTCAAACTAAGATCTAGTCAGCCCCGATTTGACTGATGACCCGTCGCGGGACTCGGGTCGGGGATTTGTCTTCAAGTAAGGTGGTATTTAATTAGGAATTAGCCTTAGTAGATATGAGGCGATATGATATTTGATTATTATTGATATGCAATTAGTCACATGATAGGATGTTTTTCCCGTGACTGATTTATTATATGGTTGGTGTCGTGTTGACTAAGTACCCATAGAGAATTATTGATATATGGCGTCTTGACCATTCTAATTCTAAATGAGTAGCTTGGACCATGACATTGATAGGCAGGTACTGTCTTTAACGAGTATATGTTCACTTGTTGATAGCGTTTGTGTCTCGGCTTGGTGGGTTTATATCCAAGTCGGGGCATGGCTGCCTGATCCGTTTTGGGACTGGAGTCAGCTTAAGTACTAGCCATCTCTGCTTAGGGGGTCGCCTAGTAGAGGTTCTCATAGACGGTTATGTCATGGGACGGGGAATGGAATAGCTGTTGTCGCTAGGTCTGATCAGTCTAGGACTAGGATGTTTTCCTACCTTGTGGTATAGCCTCGAGTTACAATCGACTATGGACGGTACTAAGAACTTATGCCTGTTTGTAGAAGTATAAGTCTTTCATGTATGTATGATTCTAGGAGTTCTAGAAGGTGAGATGCAAGCCGGCTAGGATTGATAGAGTTTGGATTAACGGTTGTTAACTGATTCACATGATTACGTGTTGATTAGGGTTTGAGTGTATCAGGGCCATGTTACATGGTAACCGCTGAGCCAGCATACCATCTTCCCTACCTCGAGTTATATTTTATTATCGGATTCACATGATAGCTTTCATATGATAGGTTATATGTTAGTTATTTGTTTCATAACATGAAAAGCATATCATATATGTTAAAGTTTTGTATTTCCTATATACATTGCTTTTATGTTATTCATGTTTAATTAAACTCGACATTTCGTGGCTGGGAGAACTCGGAGTTACTCCCCACTGACTGTGGCTTCCGTGTTTATATTTAATGCGGTCGAACAGGTGGTTTTTTTTCATATTTGGGGTCATGACGAGCTAGCGAGCGAAGTATTTACCTTGGACCTATATTCGGGTTCATAGTTTGTATATTATTGTACACACTTTTATTTCCGTATTTATACGGGAGATATGTCTCCCGTCTTGTATATTTCTTTTGTAGAATATTATTTACGTTTCGTAATGACCCTTTTTATTTTATGACACCTTCGTTATGTACTATCATATTTTTTTATGTATTTAAATAATTTTTTTCTTTCCGCAAATTTGAGGGTGTCACACTTTCTGTGCCAACCAATCCTCTGCAAAGTCTGGATCTTCTTGATACATATCCTTCATGAACTCAAAACCAAGAACCCTTTGCTCCATAGTTGATAGCAGAGTGTATCTCCTAGACAATGCATCAGCCACCACATTTTGTTTGCCCTCTTTGTACTTGCTAGAAAAGGTGAATGACTGAAGGAACTCCACCCACTTAGCAGGTCTGTGACTGAGCTTATGCTGGCCTCCTATGTACTTCAATGCCTCATGATCAGAGTGTAAGACAAAAGGTTTGGGCTTCAGGTAATGACTCCAATGCCTCAGAGCTCTGACAAGAGCATAGAACTCTTTATCATATGTAGAATAGTTTAGCTTGGCACCACTTAGCTTTTCACTAAAGTAGGCTACAGGTTTCTTCTCTTGGATGAGGACAGCTCCAACTCCCACTCCACTTGCATCACATTCAACCTCAAATAGGCAATCAAAGTCTGGCAATCTTAGGATAGGTGCACTGCACAAGAGCTTCTTCATGTGTTTGAAAGCCTGTAAGGCATTCTCAGTCCAAGTGAACTCTCCCTTCTTCATGCACTCAGTGAGAGGTGCTGCAATGGTGCTAAAGTCCTTAATGAATCTTCTGTAGAAGGATGCTAAGCCATGGAATCCCCTTACTTCTGTAATACTCCTAGGGATAGGCCAAGACTGGACTGCCATGATCTTGTCTTGATCAACTGAAATGCCTCTACCAGATACCACATATCCTAGAAACTTGACTTCCTCAGTCATGAAGGTGCACTTCTCAAGCTTCCCAAAGAGCTTGCTCTCCTTAAGTATTTCAAACACAGCCTCAAGATGCCTCAAATGATCATCCTTGCTCTTGCTGTAGATGAGGATATCATCAAAGTATACCACCACAAATCTCCCTAGGCAAGGCCTAAGCACTTCTGTCATCAATCTCATGAAGGTACTTGGGGCATTTGACAGGCCAAAGGGCATGACAAGCCACTCATAAAGGCCATGCTTTGTTTTGAAGGCTGTCTTCCACTCATCTCCTTCTCTGATCCTCAATTGATGGTAACCTTGCCTCAAGTCAATCTTAGAAAAGAACCTTGAGCCACTTAGCTCATCCAACATGTCATCAAGCCTAGGTATAGGGAACCTATACTTGACTGTGATGTTGTTGATAGCCCTGCTATCTATGCACATCCTCCAAGTCCCATCCTTCTTAGGAACCAACAATGCAGGCACAGCACAAGGGCTTAATGACTCCCTTACAAACCCTTTACTCATCAACTCTCCAACTTGCTTTTGCAGCTCTTGTGTAGCCTTAGGATCACATCTGTAGGCTGGTCTATTAGGTAGTACAGACCCTGGCACAAGGTCTATTTGGTGTTCAATCCCTCTCAAAGGGGGTAAGCCATCAGGAAGTTCCTCTGGAAACACTTCCTTGAACTGATCAATGAGGGGCTTAACATCTGCAGGGATCACCTTAGACTCTTCTTCCTGAACTTCCTTTGATAGCAGCATTACTATAGGTTGCTCCTCACTACACTCCTTGACCATTGCTGACTCAGATAGAAATACAACTCCACTAAAATCCTCAGCCATACTTGGACTTCCATAGCTCTTCTGGTGTGGTGGCAAGGGGGCTAATGTCACCTTCCTGCTCCCATGCTTGAAAGAATAGGTATTGCTTCTTCCTTGGTGTATGGAGCTTTTATCAAACTCCCATGGCCTTCCTAATAGCAAGTGACAGGCATCCATTGGAACCACATCACACAATACTTCATCCTTGTACACACTGCCAATGGAGAAAGGGACCATGCATTGCTTATCCACCTTAACCTCTGCTCCCTTACTCAGCCATCTCAACTTATAGGGGTGAGGGTGATCTTGAGTGCTCAACTTCAGCTTATCAACCATAGTAACAGAAGCCACATTGGTACAACTACCTCCATCTATAATAAGGTTACAAACCCTCCCTTGTATGGTACATCTGCTCCTGAAAATGAGGGACCTTTGATCCTCCTCCAAAGGTATCTGTTGTGAATGCATTACTCTCCATAGGACTAAGCTGTGGCCTGTGTCAGGGAGTGCCACTATTGCCTCCTGACTAGACTCTTCTTCCTCACTCACCACTTCTTCAACCTCAGGCTCATCCCTCTCATACTCAACTAGACCCTCTTTCTCCCAAGCCTCAACTTCCATTATGGTTAAGGTCTTCTTAGAAGGGCAATCCTTCCTGAAATGTCCATAGCCTTGACATTGGAAACACCTAATTCTGTTCTCAGTCAATGAAGTGCTTGGCTTTTGACCCATGATGCCCTTACCCTTGTCTAAGGTAGGTGGGGGTGCTGTCTTAGGGGTATCCATGGATCTAAACCCACTATAAGGTCTGGTTTGAAAAGGCCTAACAGGTTTTGGTGTAGCAGGCTTAGTCTTCCCTATCTTCTCAATTCTCAGAGATAGGTTGACAACATCATCAAATGACCACAGAGGTTGCATCCTAACCTTGTTAGCAATGTTCTTATCTAGACCCTCTAAGTACCTAGCAATCCTTTGCTCAGGTTTCTCATTTATATCACATTGTAAGGTGAGTTGTTCAAACTCCCTCAGATAAGATTCAACAGGTTTGTCTCCTTGTTTCAACTTAGATAACTTGATAAACAGATCCTGGGTGTAATCCTTAGCAACAAATTTGTCTAACAGTTTCTTTTTCAGTTTAGTCCAAGACTTGATGGGTTCCTTACCCTCCCTAGCCCTTAACCCTTTCATAGTCTCATACCAAAGGGAAGCATACCCTTTCAGTTTAAGGATGGCTACTTTAAAAGACTTGGAATCATTGTATCCCTTGTACTCAAAGATCCTTTCTACTTCTCTAAGCCATTCTAATAAGTCATCAGGATTAAGACTACCAGAAAACTCAGGGATATCTACCTTAAGATGTTTGTCTGTGTTCCTGTGGATGGAAGCTCTGCTTCTTGTTGAGTCATCTGAGTCTGGATACTCTTCATCATCAGGTGGCCTTCCTCTGCCTCCTCCTTGGCCTCTTCCACGTCCTCTACCTCTCCCTCCAGCAAGCAAATGGTTGCCTATAACCTGGTCCAAGGTTCTGGTTAGGGTGGTTACAATCCCAGCCAGATCCTCCATCCTTGCTTCTACTCCTGCTAGTCTCTCTTCACTCATTGGGCTATTTTTGTGTTTTTAAATGTAGTTAGGGAAAATGAACTCACTAAGACTCTCAACCAAAGCTCTGATAACCAATTTGGAGTGTAAACTACTAAGGTTCACAAGTTTTAAGTGACTTGATTAACTTGACTCAAACTGAGAACAATATCAAGTAACAAGAGATGTTGTTTTAGAGATTGTGAGTTGTTTAACTGAAAAGATTCAAGGGATATGACTTGGAGACAATCCTCTACAGCAAGGCACAAGAGAAAAGGACTCAAAGACTGGTTTAGAGACAGTTTTTAAGTGTTACAGCAAAGCACAAACACCCTAGACTAGACTCAACAGCAAGTAAGTTAATCACAGCAATGCACAGATATAACTTGACTCACAATACAAGGCACTGATCAAACACCTTGAAGATGTATCAGGCTTGCTTCAAACTACAGCTCTTAACACAAGTTTGATAGTTTGAGGGATTTCTCAAAGTTCATTCATTCATCAAAGTCTGCTTACAACAACATACAAGACCTCCTTATATAGAGGGGCTGATATCTTGTGAGCCATTGGATGTATGGATCATCCAAGGGCCAGCTTAGGATCTAAACTACTTCTACTGACATTAATTAAGAGCCTCACAATAGGACGAGCTCAACAACTATAAAGAACAGACACAAAACACAAAAGAAAACAGACTGAACAAAAGCAAATAAAGTAGTTTTTGGAGTTTTCCTGAAATGGAAATCTGTTGTTCTTGTTGTCTTGTGCTTTGCTCTGGGTGTTTTGTTGCTCCTTGGAACTCTCCACTCTTATGAGGACATAGATAAACCTGCCTTAGATGAAGACAAGTTGACTTAAGCAAAAGAAAACATCATCTGAGCATGTACTACCTCTGCTATGCTGTTTACTGGACTCTAGCTTTGGGGTGTCTGTTTCATGGGTTTTTACTAGACTTCAAAATGGTTTGTCCTGGGCAAACTTGTAGCTTAGAGGGTTGTCTTGATGGTAGGCCATAGTGGGGGTGGTTGGGATGCCCTGGTGTACCTCCTAGAGGCAGGGTTTGTTAACTGGTCTGTCTGGGCCTGAATGGCTCTGTTTCTGTTTTGTGTGGGTAATGTGGGTTGTGTTGGGGATGGGCATGGGTGGTTGAACCCTGGACTGTCTTCTTCATTGGGGTGGCTTGGCTTGGGTTGCTCTTGACTTGTCATAGCTTGTTGTTTAGACCTTGTAATTCGAGCTTCCATCTGAGGGGTCAAGCTTGTCTTGTATGTGGTTTGATCATCAAGACCCTTTGGGTGAGCTCCTGCTGCACAAACCAAACCACCTACTACCACTAAAATGCATGAAAATTGACTCATATAGTTTGGATGTTAGTTATCATAGACATAAAGATGTCACACGAATTTTAAGCCATCATCTTAGTTTATTCATTCTCGCATGCTAGATATTCGTTAACTTAAAATGAATTAAAATAAAGTTGATGGGATCTTCCTCTAAAACCTAAAATTGATACTAGTCTTTATAGGCCAAACTACTATGAATCCCTTCTTCGTCGGTAGGCATATAGGACCTTACTCTCCATATGACCCCTTCTACGTTGGGTAAGTAGTATGTGTTGACTTATTTTACCTCAACATTATAATCCGAAGAGTTTCTCGTGATTATGATGGACTAAAGATAGAAATTTATCGACCAAGAATTCTAAAGGTAGAATTAGCCAAGAGGTTGGCTTATCAATTTAAAGATAATTGAGTCTTGGGATCATTTATATAATTCTTGAGGGAGGTCAACTGTATAAATGCTGGAGTCTTCGCATTAAACAAGTTTTGCACTAGACTTAATTCATATCGATGAGTATGCTTATTATTTTTTTTCTTCTTTTTCGCAGTGTAGAATTCGTTTATATTGATAATACTGCTTATAACAAATGGCTGGCCATAATGATGTCCCTATGCCATGTGCCACACTCGCACGCGAGTCCTGGCTTAAAACTTTCATGGACCACATGAATCAGTCCACGCGACTGAAGAATGACGGGTCCAACTTTGTGGACTGGGAGGCGGCATTACGGAATGCATCCATTGCTGACGGCAAGCTCAAGTACTTGACTGAGCCAATACCGCCAAACCCAGGCCTCAATGCGAGAGATAACGAGTCACTTGCTTATAGTGACTTCGTTATGGAAGCGGGTGCGATAAAGAACGTACTCATCTTTGCAATGGAAAACAATTTGTAAAGACGCTTCATTGCCCAAGGTGCAAATAAGATTTTCACCACGCTCACTAACGAATTATCAAAACCACCGAGAATCGTTACTTATGAGCATACATGTCGCTTCTTTGAGGCGAAACTCCAGAAGGGCCAACCGGTTAGCCCACACATTCTTGATATGATTGAGAATGTCGAGAAACTGGAGGAAAAGTCCTTTTCAGGGCATACCATATGCTTCATTCACTTCATGATGGTTTTTCCCTTTTCAGGGCAAATTACTACATGAACGACATGAGGAAAAGTCCTCATGAGCTACACTCACTTCTCGTACAGAGCGAGAAGGATCTGAAATTGAGTGGGAGCATGAAGCAAGATGTTCTCATGATTTCCAACAAGAACAAAGGTAAGGGCAAGGCTCACGGCGACCTAACTGTAGGGAAGCCAAAGTTTAAGAAGTCAGGAAAGGGTAAGAGTGGGCCTGGTGAGACTAGTAGCTCACAAGGCAAGGCAAAGAGCAAGGACAGTAACATTGAGTGCCACCATTGCCACAAGACTGGGCATTGGAGGAGGAACTGTCCCGTGTACCGTGAGGACATAAAAGCAGGCCGCGTCACTCCTGTTGGTATGTCATCTTATATTCATATGATTGAGATTAACCATGCAAGTTTCGGAACTTGGGTACTTGATACAGGTTGTGGTTCTCATCTGTGTAATCATTTGCAGGGCCTAAAAAACATCACACCTCTCGCAAAGGGTGATGTGGACCTGCGAGTCGGGAATGGAGCAAGAGTTGCTGCAGTCTCAATGGGAACATATGTAATCCAACTCCCGAGTGGATTTGAGTTGTATTTATATAACTGTTACTATGTACCCAGTTTATCTAAGAACATTATTTCTGTTTCCGTGCTTGATAAAGACGGTTTTTCATTTTCAATAAAAGACAATAGCTGTATTTTCTCTTTGAATGAAATGGTTTATGGCAAAGCAGTTTCCATGAATGACATTTATATCTTAGATCAAACCACATACATATTACATGTGAATAATAAGAAAGTAAAGGTTGGTGACAAAGATCAAACTTATCTATGGCACTGTCGTATGGGACACATAAATGAAAAACGTGTAAAGAAGCTCATTGAGAATGGGACTATCTCCCCATTTGATTACGAATCATTTGGCACGTGTGAATCATGTCTTATCGTCAAAATGACTCGATTTTCCTTCAAAGGTGTTGGAATGCGTGCTAATGACCTATTAGGACTCATACATACTGATGTATGTGGACCTATGTCAATCAACGCAAGAGACGGCTATAGATATTTTATCACTTTCACGGATGATTTGAGTAGATACGGATATGTCTACTTATCAAGGCAAGATGACGGGACGCCCCAGATATGGAAGCTCGCGGTTAGCCTTTCTATTATCAAGGCCAAGAATGATATCCCCTAGGCAAAGGCAAGCTGGGCTCTTGCGCATCATTATTTGCTCCACCAAGCTCAAGAAAAGAGGATCCCCCTCATCTCCTTGTCAATGTGCCCTTGGAAAATATATCCATGCAAAATGCAAAACCCAAAGGCTATACGCCTTGCAACATATGACAAAGAAGGGTCTTCCCTATTTATGAATCGCTCCATAAAATCATGCATGCGGACACCCTTTGAGGTTACAAGACGATCTACCTCAGCTTTAGTCAATCCAAGGAGGTCCCTGAATTTATTTTTATACCCTTGGGAGTTAAGGGGTATAACTCATTCAAATTCCCAAGCAAAACTCATTCAAATTCTCAAACAAAACACAAACGCACCTCGTGTAACCCACACGCCGGTCGTGCGACACGAAATAAAACCGGCCCCTGGCCAGTCAAAATCAGTCACTATGCTCTTGCACTTTGACATTTGGATATCCTCATATCCTCACATCATCAAATAAACGGAATTGTACTTCCTTTAGGAGTAAGTCAAAAGTACATGCTAAGTTCATTAAAAGCTCTTGCTTCGAACAATTATTCAACCCTTTCGAACTACGCACATGGTTTGATTTCATTTTCATGAATACGTAGGCAATCCTTCACATGATTCAACTCGTTATTTAAAATGTTCGCTTTTCAAGACGGAAGGCGACACGGCCGCCAAATGAACACACTTATTAATTTTCTTTCATATTTTTAGGGGAATTATTTCACTCCTCTCTCTCCATTTCAAACACTTTTACTTGTCTCTCCATTTCAAACATTCACACATGTCTGGTCATTTCAAACTCTTATACATTTCCTTCAAAAATGCTTTTAAAGGGGTAGCCCGTTTTGCGCCAATTTAGGCCACCAATATGCTACATGTAATTATGTGATTTACATTATGTGATTTCTATGTGAATTTTGGCAGAATGACGGCCGAAACCGTCGTCTACCAAACTTGTTTTAAACAAACCTGCAGGAAGAAGAAGAACACTCAACAGCAAAGACACCTCAAATATATACATCAAACTAGGGGCTCTCGCCTAAAACAAAAACTCCTCAATAGACGATCATTCAACATTTTTCAAATCAAACAAAATCCTCAAAATTGAAAATCATTCGTCATTTTTTCAAATCAACAAATCAAAATTGTCGATCGTTTCGGCACTTCTCAAATTAAATCAAAACAAATACCTCTAGGTAATTGGGGGCTTGACGCCTGCCACCTCGATCTCAAATCAATTCAAAAATCTATTTAATTCACGATCGTTCATCACTCCTCAAATTAACAAAAACCAATTCAAAACAAAAAAAAAAAACACAAAAACAAACACCTTGAGGTAAGCTGGCGTTCGCCTGCCACCTCAATCTCTCTTCAAAATGAAATCAGTCCAAAAACAAATTTTCAACTTACGACCATACGTCACTTTTCAAATCAAATCAATTCAAATATGTCTTTAATTGACAATCGTTCGTCACTTCTCAATTCAATTCAAAAACAATAAACAACAGAAGCAAGCAATGCTTTGGACCCACTTTTTGGACATACAATTCGTATGCCTGTCTTTTATCATCATGATATTGCTCGCCACAACCGAGCAGATTCCCCGAAATGATTCAATCCTGACAGAGTCTTTCGTATACCCGCGCCTCGACATGCTTCAAAACCATCACATCATCCCAGCAGGGACCCATCTTTCCGGATATACAATCCGTGGACCCATCTTTTATCAACAAGATATTGCTCGCCACAACCGAGCAGATTCTCGGAATGATTCAATCATGGTAGAATCTTCCATATATCAAGTTTCAACATATGTTTCCCCAACGAGAGTTCGCCTGAGGACAGAGACAGACAGATTCTCACATATAACGGTTGGCGAGCCTCATTACGCGCATCATATAACGGCTGGCGAGCCTCATTACGCGCATCATATAACGGCTGACGAGCCTCATAACGCACCTTATCCCCAGCGGCTGGCGAGCCTCATAACGCACCTTATCCCCAGCGGCTGGCGAGCCTCATTACGCATCTTATCCCCAGCGGATGGCGAGCCTCACGACGGAACCCTATCCAGATGGCTGACAAGTCTCATGACGCAACCTCATCCCAAGTAAGAAGATGCCTCAGGTATGACTCATTCTTATGGCTGGAGAGCTTTCGTACTGAGTCTAACGGACATTAAACGACTTCCCCCATAGTCGAGAGACTTGTTCCCGACGACAGGTCCTTGGTTCAGACCCCTTAAACCGCCTCACGTTGCCATAGTCGTTGATGCGTGCATTTTATATAGACCTTTTAGGCCATATTTGGACGCATTTCCATGCTCATTTAGTAGTGTTATACTACAAATATCCCCCGAATAGTCTACTTTGGTTTGTTTTGTAATATTTGCACGTATGGACCAGAATGACGGAAAACTAGCCATTTTGTAGTTCCTCAAGCATGCATAAGTGAGTCGGAAAGGAATCTTGGTGTCTCGGAATGCGTGAAGCCGTGTTGAAGGAATGGAAGAACGAAATCCATGAGCAAAGTACTCGTTCGAGGTGTAAAAGCCTTCGATCGACTACTCTATAAATAAGAAGACCTCGATCGAGTAACCATTCTACTCGATCGAGTTGCTAGCTTTGGACATTTACTCGATCGAGCACTATGGTTACTCGATCGAGTGATTTGGACAACGAATTCTACTCGTTCGAGAGGTTTCATACTAATGGGCTTCGCGAGATAGTGTATTAAGCAATGGACGCCTTGTAATTTGTTATTCTACTTAAGGGTGAAACTACGTAACAATAGATCTTCTCCTGACTCGGCACTGCAGACTAGACAACAACTTTTTACCCTAGACTTTATCCTTGACTGTTATTTTGGATCTGAATTGGAAGACTTCTTCGGACTTTTGTTCTTCTTTCTAATTCGGTATTATTGTTCTTGAATTTAATTAGTTATTTCTCTATGTCTTTTTGTTCTTTATTTATTATTGTTGTTGTTCTTCTTTCTATGATGCGTAGCTAATTCCTTTGCTAGGATTTAGGGGAACCGTGGCTTAGGTAAGATGAATTGATTAGTAGTCTTTAGATTAGGTTTGGATGCAATCATCACATTTAATAGCTTTTAATTGTTTGAGTCGACGCATTCAATTGATTGATTTGATACCCCCTTGACCTAGATCGAGAGATTGGAAAAGGGCAGATCAGTGATGAACGTTGGGATTATGCTAATGAAGGCGAGAGCTAAGTTAGTTTATCTTAGGGCAAATAGCGGACCGAAAGGACCTTTTCACTACCCACAAACCTGTTTAGATATTACTTTGATTTCTATCCTGACCCTAGATGCCATGGGGAACCGACGATCCTAGTTCTTCTCCTTCCTGTTATTTCGCTCTTTATTTCTCTTTCCCTTTTCTCTTGTAGTGTTAGAAAATCATTTAAATAAACCCCCCAATTTAGTTACCTTGGCAGACTTGGCAAGTTATAGGATTCCCTCTCCCTGTGGATTCGATACCCGACTGCCTCTAATGCATTTTGTTGAGACCGTTAGGTTTTATCTTTGATAGGGTTGCGATAGCCGTATCAAATTTTGGCGCCGTTGCCGGGGAGACGGTGTAATTTTGTAGCTTTCTTTAGTTGTCTTTGGTCTCGAGGAATTTATTCCTTGAGGCTGTTCTCATATTTGAGCCAGTGTTTAGTATTTGCAGGTATAAGTCCTAAAAGAGGACCATTTGAACATGCCGCTGCTGTAATTTCTCTGCAGGATGCCTAAGATTGCGAGTCATTCTGAGCCCAGTGCTGAGACTCTACCTAGGGGAACTACTCTCCCTCTTGCTGATGAGGGTACCT
Organism: Heliosperma pusillum; assembly: GCA_022085475.1. Taxonomy (NCBI): domain Eukaryota; kingdom Viridiplantae; phylum Streptophyta; class Magnoliopsida; order Caryophyllales; family Caryophyllaceae; genus Heliosperma; species Heliosperma pusillum. The sequence continues at coordinate 12,934 of JAIUZE010071682.1, read as the reverse complement.
TCACAATACATCCGTCTTACTACAATTTAGTGGAGCGGAATTTATTCGGGGGTATGGTAGATGAAGACCCAGCTAGGCATGTTGAGATATTTACAGACTATTGTTCCGCCATTCCTGTAGTTGCTGGTGTGACACAAGACAAGGTAAAGGAATTCCTTTTTCCTTTTTCCTTGACCGATGACGCTAAGGATTGGTGGAGAGATTTTGATAGGAAGGCTGCTGGGGTTAAAGATTGGAGTTCGTTAGCTCTAGCCTTCTATAGACGGTATTTTCCTCCTCTGCGAACCAATGCGCTGCGCCGCCAGATCACAAATTTTACTCAATCTACTACTGAAGATTTGAGTGTAGCATGGGCCAGGTTCAAGAAGCTAGTTCGCTCAGTTCCGCATCACGGGTTTGAGCAATGGTTTTTGTGCAACCAATTTTACAATGGGTTGCTTTATGAGCAAAGAATGGTTCTGGATGCTGCTGCACGAGGGAGATTCCAGGCTAATGTGGAGGATGATGAAGGGTGGCAACTTATTGAAAATATGGCCATCCATTCTGCTAGCTACGGTAATCCTAGAGCGGAGAGAAGGAGGGACACTGTTGTTGAAGAAGTTCATGTGGTAGAAACGGGGAATTTGGGTGAAATACACCAAGTTCAAGCTATTTTGATGGTTTGTGGTAGATGCGGTGATGAAGGACATGATCCTATTACTTGTTTGACTGATTCAGCAAGGGTTCTTGCTTATAGGAAATTCAAGCAAGGGGGTGCCTTTTCCGAGTTATACGCCGAGTTAACTGCTGCAAAATCTCAACCACCCGTGGATGAAGGCAAGGTACTCATTACCCAAGCCGAATATGAAGATCTCAAGGCCACTATCAATGCGCAAAAGCTTGAGCAACAATCTAGTGCAGATACCCTCCGCAAACTGCTCGACAGATGCAATTCAATACTTCCAAACAATGACCCAGTCAATGCCATAAATCTGAGAAGTGGTCGTGCTTATGACGGTCCTGTACACGTCCCTGAAACTGAAAGCACGCATACCGAGGTCGACGATGTCTCGGATGAATTAACTGAAGACGTACAGAGAAGCGATCGATCGACTGAGAATACCACTCGATCGAATGTTCTGTTAAGGACACTGCTCGATCGAGTACACCAATCAGTCGATCGAGTAGTCCAGCTAAAGAAAGTCCTCGATCGAGTAGTATACATACTCAATCGAGTAGCCTGGTATTAGGAGATCCTCGGCCGAGTAGTCCTTCTACTCGATCGAAGGATGATGAGGAAGAAATCACTTGATCGAGTGCAAAGAAGTCTCGATCGAGTGAATGTCAGACATCAGGCACGCAAATTGAGATTATGTGCGATGAAGAACCTTCCCCTGCTGCGGAGGTACCGAGTAAAGAGAAAATTGGGGACCCATTTCCGATGATCAGAGTCCCATACCCAGGTTGGTTGCGTGATTCAAAGACGGAGAAATAGTTCAGCAAATTTGTAGACATGGTTAAAAACATTCAGGTAACTGTGCCTTTTGCCGAGCTAATTACTCAAGTACCACCTTACGCCAAATTTATGAAAGATATTGTAACGCGTAAGAAGGCACTTGAGAATTTCGCTACTGTCGCTTTTATGGAAGAGTCTAGTAGTTTAATTCTGAATAAGTCTCCCCCTAAATTAAAGGATCCGGGTAGTTTCTCTATTACTTGTGTTATAGGAGATGTCGTGATAGATAAGGCACTATGTGATCTTGGAGCTAGTGTAAGTGTCATGCCTTATTCTATCTGTCGTAAGCTTAACATGGGTTGTCTGAAGACGACCAATATCACCCTGTAGATGGCTGATAGATCTGTTAGGAGACCCTTAGGTGTCGTAGAAGACGTGCCCGTTAAGGTGGGCAAGTTTTTTATTCCTGTTGACTTCATAGTCTTAGACATTGCTGAGGATACCCGTACCCAAATTATTTTGGGTCGGCCGTTTTTGTGTACAGCTGGGGCCATAATCGATGTTAAACACGGGCGTTTAACTCTAGCCGTAGGGGATGATACAATTTTGTTCAGTCTACCTGACACTTTATCTAGACCAATGATAGAGGATGCCTGCTTTTCTGTTGATATCATTGATGAGTTCACTTATGAGTTCTGGCCGGATTCCTTGATAAAGGATCCGTTGGAGTCTTTGACATTGTTAGATGAGTGTGCAGATTATTTTGGTAACAATGACGATGTGCTGAAATTGCTTAGAGCTACTGCCGATGAGGAAGAATTGACTGACGCGGAGGAAGAACAGCTGGGACACCTGGGTCACGCCTTGTGTTCCGTCGAGGTAAAAGTTCCCGAGCGTAAGCCTCTTCCAACTCACCTTAAATATGCTTTTCTTGATAATACTGAGCAATTTCCAGTTATTGTCAGTTCTAATCTGAATGAGGAACAGCTAACCGCTTTGTTGGTTGTACTCAAGAGGAACAGGAAAGCGATGGGTATTCACTGGATGACATCAAGGGCATCAGCCCTGATGTCTGTATGCACAGGATTGAGCTGGAAGAAGGTCACAAACCTTGCAGACAGGGCCAGCGGAAGCTGAACCTGAAGATGGAGGAGGTTGTGATGACCGAGGTGATGAAACTACTCGATGCAGGTATTATTTATTCAGTTGGTCACTCCAAATGGGTAAGCCCAGTTCAGGTCGTACCTAAGAAAGGAGGTACTACAGTTGTAAAAAATGAAAAGAATGAATTGATACCTACTCGACTAGTAACTGGGTGGCGGATGTGTATAGACTATATGCAGTTAAATGCCGCCACCAAGAAAGATCATTTCCCCCTTCCTTTCATTGATCAGATGATAGAAAGGTTAACTTCTCATGAGTTTTTCTGCTATCTGGATGGGTACTTAGGGTTCTTTCAGATCCCTATTCATCCAGATGATCAGGAAAAGACTACTTTTTCTTGTCGTAAGGGTGTTTTTACTTATCGTAGAATGCCTTTTGGTTTGTGTAATGCCCCTGCCACCTTTCAGAGGTGCATGATGGGGATATTTTCTGAGTATATAGAGTCTATCATGAAAGTCTTTATGGATGACTTCAGTGTCTATGGGAATGATTTTGATAAATGTTTAGCTAACCTTGATAAAGTTTTGCAGCGTTGTATTGAGGTTAATTTGGTGCTAAACTGGGAGAAGTGCCACTTCATGGTCAATGAGGGAGTAGTCCTTGGGCACTTCGTTTCGAATAGGGGTATTGAGGTAGACAGAGCAAAGGTGCAAGTGATTCAGCAGTTACCCCCTCCTATTAACGTTAAGGGGGTGAGGAGTTTCCTTGGTCACGCCAGTTTTTATCGCCGGTTCATCAAGGACTTCTCTAAGATTACTAAACCACTTACACAGTTGCTATTAAAAGATGCTCCTTTCGATTTTACTGATGATTGTCCTTCTGCTTTTAACACTTTGAAACAGGCTTTGGTCTCTGCACCCATCATTCAGCCTCCTGATTGGACGCTGCCGTTTGAGATTATGTGCGATGCAAGCGATTACGCACTAGGAGCGGTGCTCGGCCAGTGGAAAGACAAAGCTTTGAATGTTATTTACTATGCAAGCCGAACTCTGGATGAGGCTCGAGTGAAATATGCTACTACTGAGAAGGAGCTTTTAGCTGTAGTTTATGCGCTTGATAAATTTAGATCATATCTGTTGGGTTCTAAAGTTATTGTTTTTACAGATCATGCAGCGTTAAAACACCTTCTGAATAAGAAGGAAGCTAAACCCAGATTGCTGAGGTGGATACTCCTTCTCCAGAAATTTGATCTGGAAATCAGGGACAAGAAAGGCGCGGAGAATGTTGTAGCGGATCATCTTTCGCGTTTGACGCGACAAGAGGGGGAGGATTCTCTTCCCATTAATGATTCGTTTGCTGATGATACTTTATGCACTGTCCATTCTATAAAGTCTAACGATGGTGTTGAACCTTGGTTTGCAGATTACGCCAATCACATTGTCAGCCAGAAGCTGCCACCTGATATGTCCTATCAGCAGTGGAAGAAATTTCTACATGATGTGCGGGACTATTTGTGGGATGATCCATACTTGTTTAAGTCATGCGCAGACGGTCTTTTCCGACGGTGTGTCCCGCAATGGGAGATCAAAGCTATCCTAGAAGGCTGCCATTCTTCCCCTTGTGGAGGTCACCACGGTCCATCGCGCACCGTGGCTAAGGTATTACAGTCTGGTTTTTATTGGCCGACTCTCTTTGCTGACACTAAAGCTTTTGTTGCTAGCTGTGATGCTTTGGCAGCGGACAGGAAACATATCAAAGAGACATGAGATGCCCCAAAACGACATTTTGGAGGTCGAGCTTTTCGATGTCTGGGGCATTGATTATCAAGGACCATTCCCGTCAAGTCTTGGTAACAGGTATATTCTGGTAGCTGTAGATTATGTGTCTAAATGGGTAAAAGCGATCGCTACTCCCAACTGTGATGCCAAGACCGTGATCAAGATGTTTCGTAAGACCATTTTCCCTCGTTTCGGCGTCCCTAGGGTTGTCATTAGCGATAGGGGTATGCATTTTAGGGACCAGCAGCTAACGACCTTACTGTCTAAATATGGTGTCAAACATCGTAGGGGTTTGGGGTATCATCCTCAGACTAGTGGGCAGGTTGAAGTCTCTAATAGGGAACTAAAGGAGATTTTAAGTAAGGTCGTGTCTAAATCACGGAAGGATTGGAGTGCAAAACTGGATGACACATTATGGGCCTACAGGACCGCATTTAAAACACCTATCGGTGCTTCACCGTATCGATTAGTGTATGGAAAGTCCTGTCATTTACCTGTTGAGCTAGAACATAAAGCCTGGTGGGCAGTCCGCCAACTTAATTATGATGCTAACTTGTGTGGTGAGAAACGGTTGTTGCAGCTAGATGCACTAGAGGAATTCCGTCTGAATGCCTATGATAGCTCGCGTATTTAGAAAGAAAAGACCAAACGTTGGCACGACAAGAGAATCATACCTCGCGAGTTCCAAGTCGGGCAGAAGGTGTTCCTATTCAATGCCCAACTGCGTCTATTTCCTGGTAAGCTGAAATCCAGGTGGAGTGGTCCGTACACACTAACTGCTGTTACTCAGTTTGGATCCGTGGAGATAGAAACTCCGAGGGCAACCGGTTTAAGGTTAATGGGCATCAGGTGAAACATTACTATGGAGCTGACAGTGTCGTGGGTCGCGTCGAAGTGCTCTTCTTAGACGGAGACGAGGAGCTTGATGATTGAAGCTCAAGGGTCGTGCGGGACCTTATAAACCTGCGCTTATCGGGAGGCAACCCGATCTATTGTTTTGTTGTACCGTTTTAAATAACTTTTTAGTAGTTTATTTCTGTTTTACTGTTCGAACAATTCCAATTGCGTACTGTCTTGCTTCTCGCAGTTTTGGGTGCCACTGACTCTGCATTTTATTTTCGATCGAGTAGTAATTCCAGTCGATCGAACGTTCCAGCCCCTCGATCGAGCATTTTAGGTACTCGATCGAGTACTTCTGCGAAGAACCCTCTCGGACGAGCTGTTTTTCCAGTCGATCGAGAAGGCTCCATCACGTTTTCACTAGATCGAGTAGTTTTCCACTAGATCGAATGTAACACCCCGTAAATTTGGACCGTTATTATATTTTAAAAGTAATATTTTAAATCAACTTTAATTTAATATTAATTTAATTGAAATAATAATAATTCGATAAAATATAATTTTATTTTATTTTGAAGTAATATAATTATTTTTGATAGTTTGGAAATGTTTAAAAGTAATTTAAACTATATTTAAACCTTTTTCTTTAATAAAAGAGTATTTCAAAGAAAAGTCGTAAAAATGGGATTTTCCATTTCTTACGGTCGTTGGGTAAATGAGTTAGGATATAGGGCATTGGGGTACTTAATTTTCTAGTAAACTCGTGTTTAAAAACTTTAGCGTTGTCGGAAATGGCGTTTGACGAATAATTCGAATTCCCGTCAAATCGAACCAAAACCGAGTAAAAAAAAATAGATCCAATACCCCATGACCTTATGGCAGCCATTCAGCTTTCCCCTCTCCCTTAGGTTCCATTTTCATTTTCATTTTTTTGTTCTACCAACATCAACAATCAACAAAAAATCAAATAAACTTACAATCGTAATTTCAGCATAACTTCTTCGTTTCTAGTCCGATTTTCGCAAAATTTATATATTCGGAATCCTCTCTTCAAGATCTACATCCTAGTATGTTTTAATTCCAGTTTCCCTAATTTCGATTTAAGCTTATTTTTGGGTATAATTTCGGTTTATGTGATAATTGTTGTGTTTTTGTTGTTTTAAATAGGTGAAGATCATGAAGACGACTTAGGAGACTCATATATAGTAGAGGACGAAGGGTAGTCGCGGTTTTTAGGGTTTTCTCAAGGGTTACTTTCGTTTTTCTAGCTTAAGGTAACTATTCCGAGTTACTCGACGATATAATGTTACATTTGTTATGTGTTGGATGTTATGTGAGTAGTAATTTGTTAGGTTTTATTCATATGAATTATTGTTGTTAAGTTTATTAGTTTTATGGTTATTTCATATGTTTGTAGTGTTGAATTGAATTGATAATGGTTGTGTGTTGTTGGAATGGTTTTGTATCATTGTTGAGACGGGTTTTGGATGGAAAAGGAAGGCGATAGTAGGGCTAACCAAAACAGCCCCAAAACAGGCCGTGTGTGGGGCGTGTTGGTGGCGTGTTTGCGGCGTGTTTGTGGCGTGTTTGTGGCATGTGTGTGGCCGGGTTTGGCTGTTGTTCGGGTTGTGTGTTTGAGCCTTTGTTTGATGCTTTGTGTTTGTCATTTGTACAATTGAACATGTTGATATTTTGGTGTATTAGTAATTTTTATTATTATGAGAAATTGTTGGAAATGGGTTAGCTTATAAGTTGGAATAATTTTTCCTTATGTTGATAATTTTCACATGAATTGTATTATGTTGAATTGTGTGATTTGAGTCAAAATGAGTCAAGACTCTGAGCTGGGCCAATATGACCGAATGAGTTTGGTCAAATTAGGTTTAAACCGGTCAGCCCTGATTTGACCAATGACCCGTCGCGGGACTTGGGTCGGGGATTTGTCTTTGGGGTAAGTTTGGATGACTATGGTTGATATTGAATGTTATATTTTAATGCCTTGGCCATGTTGGTTTGGAATGTTGGATTGTCATTTGATTATATTTGTATGTAGTCGTCCATATGCTAGCTTGTGATCATTTGTATTTACAAGTTTGGACTTTTTGCCCTTTTTATTGTTAAGTTGGCTAAAGTATTCACTTGGGACGAGGTCTTAAGTGAGTATTTTCAGTCATTGTCATAGATAGGTCATTATAGTCTTTGACGAGTGTATGTTCACGGCTTAATAGCCTTTGTGTTCCCGGCTTGGTGGGTTTATATCCAAGCTGGGGCATGACTTTTCTGCCTATTTTGTGAGTGGATGGTCAGCTTAAGTACTAGCCAACCCTTTGGTGGACTCCTTAGGGTACTCATGTGGTTTTATCATGAGTCTTGGGTGCGGTGGTTTTATCCGCATTTCTCTAGGTCTGCGCAGTCTAGGATTAGGGTTGAGTTGTATCTTGGCCATGTTTTAAATGTAACCTCTGAGCTAAAATACTAGCTTCCCTACCTCGTGGTATAGACTCGAGTTACAAAGTGACTATTGACTGTACTAGGAACTTATGCCTGTCTCTAGATATATTGCCCTTTCTTGTTTGATGATTCTATGAAACATAGAAGGTGAGATGCAAGCCGGCTATGGTTGATAGAGTTTGGATTCCCGTATGATATGTGACTCACATGATAGTGTAGCTTGAGTTGGTCTAGTATTCACATACTAGGACTATATGTTATTTATATTGAATTTCACATGAAAAGCTTGATGGTTTAGCCTTTAAATGGGCTATGTATTATATTTGCTCATATTTATATGCTTTCATGTTATATTAACATGACATTTCGTGGCTGGGAGAACTCGGAGTTACTCCCCACTGACTGTGGCTTTCGTGTTTGTATAAAATGCGATTGACAGGTAGGTGATGCTTATATGGGGTACACGGACGAGCTAGCGAGCAAAGTAACCTTGGAACTTAGATTGGTTCCCATTTTGTAGTGACACGTATGTCACACTTTTAGGGACATATGTCTCCCTCTGTACATTTGTTTTGTATCATTTTGTTCTCCGCTATTTATAGCGATGGTTATGTAAATAAGTTTGTTTAGACCTTGCATGTTTTGACACCTTCTATTAGGATATCTTTATAACAGGTTCAGGTTTTAAAAATTACAGGTTTTTACTCAAATGAACCTATTACAAACATATCCATGCAGTTTTTATTTAGAAATTACGTGTTTAAATTTTTTTTCGCAATTTTTGAGGGTGTCACATCGAATCCCTGGAGCACCTCCTTTTCGGTCTGGTTTGGGGAAGTCGGTTATACGCGCATTTCTGTAAGTTTCCGACTCTCTCTAGTTTGCACTTCTTTTACTTTACTTTGTACAATGGGGACATTGTACGGTTTGGTTTGGGGAGGTTTTGCATCCATATCGTGTATGCATTTTGTTTTTACTGCATTTTTGTATGCATTGTTAATCAGTGAAAAAATTCCAAAAACTTCAAAAATTTCATGTTTATTTTTGCATTTTAGTCGAGTCGGAACAATTTTCTCCTACTCTTCATCTAGTCTCGACTTAAGCCTTGCACAGTTAATATCTCTTGCATGATCATTTGCTGTTAATCGATGCTGAACGAATAGACTTGACTTGACAAGTTTGGCAACCTACTTACATATTCTGAGGATTAGAGCTCTTAAACTGGTGACATCTATGACCAGTTCATATAGGATTGTGAGTAGTTACTCCCTTGTGTCATCGCATTGCATGTATATGAAATCTGATTCTTATTGCCTGCACGTATGGGTTCGTGGTCGGTATCACATGTTTGGAGAATGCTTGCAATTTCCCTTTTTCTCATTACCCAATTAACTCCACATTCAGCCAAAACTGCCAGTTGACCCACAATCTACATCCTAAATTTAGCCTACCTTGCGTCGAGCTAGTCTAGTATTGGTTGTTGAGGTATTTACTTCATTTTATCAGTTTGGTTTGCATCTTTGCCACGGAGTGGGTATCTGAAGAATTTGGGAATCGAAGTTGAAATTGTTTTTCGTGGAAATGTTAGCTGAATATTAAAAAATAAAGAAATGAAAAGAAAAAAAAAGAAGAAAAAAATAATAGAGAAAAAGAAAAAGAAAACGGTTTCTTTTCCCATGCTTTATTCATATCATATGGGGATTCACTAAGAGCTGAATAAGCTAACCAATTTCGATTCCACTCCATTCTTTTGGTTCTAGTGAGTTGTCGGCTGAATCATGGCCGTGTACTTCGTTATGAGATAAGAAGACGGATTTTGTCATTTGATTAAGATCACGTAGCTAGCTTGACGCCTTACCTCCTCTATTCCATTATTGTTTTGCCCCTTCTTACCCATAACCTCACTTATCCAAATATTGCGAGTATTCGGCGTGTGATAGTCCTTGAATGGTGGTTGTGCGTGTGTACGGTAACCGAATCTCTTATCATGTTAGTTGTGAAAGTCCATAGACCTTAACTAGACTCTTCTAATTAGTTACTAAATTACTTGTTAATTTAGTATTTAATGATCTATGTAACATGCATGCAAATATAAAGACATTTATATAAAAGAAGAAATTTCCTCACATTGATATGGAAATAATATGGGCACAACAAGAACTCCTTCTTGTTGTTCTTGAGCTAATAATATGGATGAAACAAGAAATCTCCAAAGTAGAAGACCTCCTTCAAGTTGCACCAAGATGACACCAAATAATCTACCCTTATTATTAACTAGATAATAAGATAGATGATATACTACTAATATTAGACTATATTACTACACTAGTAATACTTAGGAAATATTAGTATATGAGAGTTTTTAGTGAGAGGAAGGATTTTAGAGAGAAGTGTAAAATTGCAAAAAATGAAGTAGTAGAAAAATGAACAACAATTGTTCATTATATAGACCATTTGGCCGGACCACCTTGTCCAAAATGGACTCTTATTTTGTTTAATTTGATCACATGCATTAGAGTGGAGTGTTGTAGTATAAGTGATGATTGTTTCTACTTGAAATGTCACTTTCAATTTGTGACTAAAGAGTGTAAATAAGAACAACAATCATCACCATGTAACTAGCAACATAACCGGCCATTATGGCCTAGTTTGGTCCATTTTGATTTTTGATATTTGTCTCACAAATACTTATTGATCATATGGTTAATTATCTTGTATAATTAAGTGTTAATTTGATCATATAACAATTATATGACTCAATTAAATAAATGAATATGTGACTTAACCATTTTTAAGAATATTTACCATTATATCAATATATAATGATCCCACACTGCTTAGTTATTTATTTTACAACTCTTTGTAACGATTAATTACTACGTTAAATCGTATTTAAAATATCGTATAACATATGATATTAAAATTTATTTTATTAGTCAATTATCGCATAATTGGGGGGAAAAAAAAAAAAAATAACTTAATGCGAATTTTAAGGTTCTTAACTCAATTTCTAACATTAACCTCTCGTAATATCGGGGGAATATATGTAATGTACTAATTAACTGTATCATATACAAATAATTAGTTACGATTTGGATTTCATCCTTTAGGTGTGACCGAAAGGGATCAGTTGATCACCGCCGTCATACGACAATAACGTCAAACTCTAGTCAGCCAACCGCTATTGATTTACGTTAATCAACTGACTAATCATATATATAGTCAATAAATATCCCAATTATATTCCTTAATAAGATTTATTATGTGGCGCACTATTGTGGAGGACACCTACTCCAACAATCTCTCACTTGTCTGACACTAGTGTGCGTCACCAATTCTCTTGTCTCTTTATCACATCTCCCACTCAACGCAAGGTGTCTTTCAGGTCGCACTTGCGATTGACGATATCTAGAGTGGTTTTCTCGATAGGGAGAGTAACTGTCTGACCGGAAAATCTACCATAGATCTCTTTCCGAGCGTGGCCACGCATTTACAGTAACTTCTCCTCGAGTGGCCAAAAGATGTTTTTACCCAACGTGGGTGGACAATTCCTGTTGATCCATCTACTCTGTATGATGCAGATCACCATGATCCAGAAGAAGTCCATCGGCCTCCTTTTACGGCACGACCTAGAACATCAACTAAAACCAATCGAAAACTGCACCGACTCAGATAGACGGTCGCCAGTCAAAAGAATCGACTTATAGGAATAAGATAGAAGACCCTGCCACGACCAGGCATCAAATAATTGATTTAAGGGTCTCTACAATGTCACTGTCCGACAGAGTGTCATACAGTCTGTCTATGTAAACGACCAGTCATCTTCATGACCCCATGGTGTTGAACCAGCAATCGATCGACTTACAATCTAGTCATTTCGAGACGTCACCTCATTGAGTGACTAGGGACAAAATACTAAGTTCGTCCTATTCATTTGAATAGGGTCCAACAATCTATTCGGATAAACAAAGTAATAAATTTAGTCAAACTAAATAAAAGAGTTTAAAATAAAACTCGAACAATGAATGCCATTATCATATATAAAATAATTAATACAACATTCAATTATTACATATTACATAATCTAAAGGAATTCTGGCACACGTCTCAATCCCATTGTGACGACATGACCATCATGCTTAGCCTTTGATAAAGGCTTGGTTAAAGGATCAGCAATTTTGTCATCTGTCCCAACCGTTCACAAATGTCAATTTCCTTTCTGTCCACGTAATCTCTAATTACATGATTTTCCTGGACATGTCTAGACTTGTTACAGATCTTGTCTCTTGTGCTTGAAGTAGCCCCGTGTTATCACAATAAATTGTGATAGAGGCATCTTTGCAGTAGGGACTACTGTTAGTCCTCCACAAATTGTGCCTACTCCACACACTCCTTTGCAAACTTCAACGCTGCAAGGTACTCTGCTTCTGTTGTAGAATCCGCTGTAACGCTCTGCTTGAAACTTTTCCAGCAAACAGCTCCTTCATTCATCATATAAACGTAGCCGTATTGGGATTTCATATCATCCCTATCTGTTTGGAAACCGGCATCTGTGTAACCCTTTACACGTAACTCAGTCTCGCCTCCAAACACTAAGAACGAATCCTTGGTCCTTCTTAAGTACTTAAGGATGTTCTTTACGGCTATCCAGTGACTCTCACCTGGATTTGCTTTGGTACGACCTTGTCAATCTCCACATATGCAACTCGTGACGAGTGCCATCATAGCATACATGATTGATCCAACAGCTGATGCGTAAGGGATCAATTTCATGCGTTCAATCTCCTCGGGTTTCGTAGGGCACTCTGACTTGCTCAAAGTGATCCCACTTCCCATAGGAAGAAAGCCTCTCTTAGAGTCTTTCATGTTGAACCGATCAAGAATATTATCAATATAAGTCTCTTGACTTAATGCTAGTATCCTTTTAGATCTATCCCTATAGATCCGGATACCTAAGATGCGCTGGGCCTCTCCTAAGTCTTTCATTTGGGAATGAATCCTTAGCCACTCCTTCACAGCAGTGACCATTGGAATATCATTCCCAATGAGTATTATTTCATCTACATACAAGACTAGAAAAGTTACTTTACTCCCACTAAACTTCATGTATAAACATGGTTCCTCGACACTTCGAGTGAAACCATTTTGTTTAATTACATGATCGAAACGATGATTCCAACTCCTGGATGCTTGCTTAAGACCATAGATGGATCGCTTAAGTTTGCATACCTTCTTAGGGTTTGATGGATCCACAAAACCTTCAGGTTGTGTCATGTACACTTCCTCTTCTAGAATCCCTTTCAAGAAGGCGGTTTTGACATCCATT
>JAIUZE010071681.1:0-13182 GCA_022085475.1 Heliosperma pusillum | reverse complement strand
TAACTATTCCCGACGCATCGTAAAGCGCGCAACAAAAGCGAAACTCGACTTTGGCATGAGTCACGCGGCCATGTCATCGTTTTTCCACTCACGATTGGATATTTTAATTGATTCGATTAAAATAATACAAATATCTTAGATATTTGTTACTTTATCGATTCGTCAACGGAGATTACGCAAATCGAGCAAAAACAGACCCAAATCACCTCAAACCACACGGCTCCTTAAAGTCCTCTAATAGCCTTGATATTTTGATTTCTTTTGATTACAATATCATAATATCTAGATCACTATTCGCTTTATCGATCAATTAACGAAAATTACGCAACACGCTCGAAATCAGACCCGACAATCACAATTCCACACGGCACACTTACCCACTCTTAAGCCTTGATATTTTCATTATTTTTCATTTTAATATCATAATATCTTGATATTAACTTTATCGTAAATAATATTTAATCGTTAACCGTAAAATAATTATTAAACGCGAGTCAATTACGGAACAACAATTTCAAAACTCGACACCTTTATGTGTCTATAAACACACGGCACACACACACCCCATATGACTCACAAACAACTTTTCATTTTACAACAAATCAAAATAAGATCAAAACCTCACTTTATTTAATCGTTCTTCGTGTTCTTCATCGTTCATCAATCGTTCTTCATCGTTCTTGAGCAAAACCTCCATAAATCCTTCATTTCTTAATTAAATCCTTCCTAATTTATATTTCTAGGATCTCCTCTTCGCTCTCCATATTCTAGTACGGTTTATTTTCAATTCCGTCAAGATCGTTTTCAACATTTAATTATGGAAAATTAAGTTTAAGTTCTAATAATTGTTTTTCTTGTTATTTCTTATAGGGGAAGAGTGTGAAGACGAATTTGGAGACTCTTATATTTTGGGTGAAGACTAGTAGGAGGGTTTCTTATTATATATTTCTTATTATTATTTTGGTGCTAATTATTTTGGCTAGCTAAGGTAACAATTCCGTTTTACTCGACGAATTAATGTCACATAGCCTTAGTTTTGTTTTTGTAGCTTTTAGTTTATGTTCATGTTATGGTTATGTAGGATTTTAGTTAGTAACTTAGCTTTAGTTTTATTTATTTTGATTTTGGTTCATCTTTATTTTTGGTTCATGTTTTATGATTTATGGATTTTTAGTTAGTAATATGTTAAGTAGTGATTATTATGTTGTTTTATGATTTTTGATAATTTTTATGTTGTATGGAATTTTTATGTTGTTTTAGGATTCTTGATGATTTTTATGTTTTATGGAATTTTATGATGATTTATTGTTCTTGATGATTTTTATGTTGTAGGAAATTTTTATGTTGATTTATTGTTCTTGAAGAATTTTAATGATTTTTACTAAGTTATGATTTTTATGTTGTTTAGGAAATTTTAACAAGTTTGTGGTTCTTGATGAATTTTGATGATTTTTAACAAGTTATGATTTTTTATGTTGTTTATGAAATTTTAACAAGTTTAGTGTTCTTGACAAATTTTGATGATTTTTAATAAGTTATGATTTGTATGATGGATGTCAAAATGGGTGTTTGTTGATTAAAAACAAGTTTGAAATTGATTTGGTGGGGTTTGATGGGTGAACCGTGGGGTGGCAGCTGAACCGGACCAAACCAGGCCGGTCCAGGCCGGTTCAGACCGGTCTGGGTTGGTCCATGGTGGGTCCGGGTTTTGGTCTTTGGGTTGTGTCGATGTTTGATTGATTGGTTGTTGTTTTGACGGGTTTTGAATATGTTAAAGCATGCGGGAAATATTAGAAAAAACGGTTTTAAATAAAAAGTGTAAAATCTGCCATTTCTATCAAAACAGGCCGTGGGGCCCAAAACAGGCCCATGTGGGTCCGGCCCAATTCAGCCCGTGGGTCCCACCTTGGGACTCGTGTCGGTTTTTGAGTTATCGTCATTTTTATCGTGTTTTGTAATATTTAGCAAGTGGGAAGTATTAATAAGTAAAATATTTAATTAAAAAGGTTTTCATAAAATTATTATTTCTCACATGTTAGATATTATAATACGAGATTAGTTTACGTTGAAATCATTTAAGTCAAGCGGGTTTTGGGTATAATATGATAATTCACATGTTAGAAGTAGTAATAAAATAACCTGTAATGAATATGTTGATTTTATGTCTATGTGATAAAGACTCTGCTTCTAGCCGGTTTGATCCAACGGGTTTGGTCAAACTAAGATCTAGTCAGCCCCGATTTGACTGATGACCCGTCGCGGGACTCGGGTCGGGGATTTGTCTTCAAGTATGGTTTTATTTAATGAATGAATTAGCCTTAGTAGATATGAGGCGATATGATATTTGATTATTATTGATATGCAATTAGTCACATGATAGGATGTTTTCCCGTGACTGATTTATTATATGGTTGGGGTCGTGTTGACTAAGTACCCATAGAGAATTATGGATATATGGCGTCTTGACCATTCTAATTCTAAATGAGTAGCTTGGACCATGACATTGATAGGCTCGTACTATCTTTAACGAGCATATGGAGTGCACAGCTTGATAGCTTTTGTGTCTCGGCTTGGTGGGTTTATATCCAAGTCGGGGCATGGCTGCCTGATCCGTTTTGGGACTGGAGCCAGCTTAAGTACTAGCCATCTATGCTTAGGGGGTCGCCTAGTAGAGTTTCTCATAGACGGTTATGTCATGGGACGGGGAACGGAATAGCTGTTGTCGCTAGGTCTGATCAGTCTAGGACTAGGATGTTTTCCTACCTTGTGGTATAGCCTCGAGGTACAGAAGTCTTCTATTGACTGTCCTGAGAACTTATGCCTGTTTGTAGACGTATTGGTCTTTCATGTTTGTATGATTCTATGAGTTCTAGAAGGTGAGATGCAAGCCGGCTAGGATTGATAGAGTTTGGATTAACGGTTGTTAACTGATTCACCTGATTATGTGTTGATTAGGGTTTGAGTGTATCAGGGCCATGTTACATGGTAACCGCTGAGCCAGCATACCAGCTTCCCTACCTCGAGTCATAGTTTATTATCGGTTTCACATGATAGCTTTCACATGCTAGGTTATTTGTTAGTTATCTGTTTCATAACATGAAAAGCATATCATATATGTTTAAGTTTTGTATCTTCCATATACATTGCTTTTATGTTATTCATGTTTCATTAAACTCGACATTTCGTGGCTGGGAGAACTCGGAGTTACTACCCACTGACTGTGGCTTCCGTGTTTATATTTAATGCGGTCGAACAGGTGGTGAATGCATATTTGGGGTACATGGACGAGCTAGCGAGCGAAGTATTTACCTTGGACCTATATTCAGTTCTTAGATTGTATATTATTATATACTCTTTTCATTCCGTATTTATACGGGAGATATGTCTCCCGTCTTGTATATTTCTTTTGTATAATATTATTTCCGTTTTGTAATGACCCTTTTTATTTATGACACCTTCGTTTTGTATTCTCATATCTTTTATGTAATTAAATTATTTTTTTTCTTTCCGCAAATTTGAGGGTGTCACAGTTGGTATCAGAGCATTTTTGCTCCCGACGCACGTTTGTGTACCCTTGTATAAATAACTTGACCTTAATAAAATAATAAACTTGTGAGATAGAAGGGTAGGATGGGTAGATTAGGATTTATGTTGTAGTCTATTTGTTTATGCTATTTGTTAGGAGTAACTTAATTTGTTTTGTTTCTTATGAAGACGGTTGGACCTCGGGTAGAAGAGATCGTTGTTACTGCCAACCAGGTCCCTCCTCATAAAGAAGACAATTGCCAAGGAGGCTATGCTTGGGTGGCTAGCCAAATTGCTAGGAGCAATATTACGCCTTATGGTGGAATATGTGTTACCTAGAAGGAGTATCCTCTACCGAAGATTTGAAGATTTATAAAGCCTAATTGAAGTGAATTCTTTCTTCATCTGCGAATTCTCTCGTCCTTATAATATTATGCCCTCTTCTTTCTATCTAGGGGCTTCTTTCTCTTCCGACCTATTTACATTTTGGAAATTTCTCTTAATAGTTCCTCCATTATACCATTGGTATTCTTACCTTCCTCATGTAACATTGGTATGGATGTCACCCCATTGGTATGCGGTATATTATTCTTAGTCGGAAGAACTTTGAATTTTGTGGAATATTAGTGTTTGTTAGAATGAACTTGTGATTTGAGGAAAATGTTATAGATCTAATTTCACCCTATGGTGGTGAGAGTTGGTATCCTTGAGGAAGGTGTGGTAAGGTATGTTTAATGATTTTAATGCTAGATGCTTGTCATGAATTGTGTGTAAATAGTTCATGATATTCGATGGTGTAAAGTCGAATAAGTTGGCTATTACTTCTTAACTCATTGGTAATTTAGTCTTTTGGAATTAGAAGTTTAGTATTGGTTTGAAGACCATGCTTATGATATGTCTATTTTAGAGTAAATAAGAAGTTTCGAATATGGTGCCTAACCATCCTATTAAGCTAGTTCCGTGTTTAGATGATTACAAGGATTTGAGGATAAACTTAGGATGAAATTCTCCTAGTGGTTTTAGATTATGAAAATTTGAAGTTGCAATATCATTTCTTTTTGAGGATCGAATTAAGCATAATGGGGGTTGATTGTTGTGGTTAAGGATTTTAGTGGCTCTTTAAGTGTTACTTGGTAATTGTGGTCTTTAAATGTTGGACTCTAACGGGAATAATTACCTTGTGGAATTTTGGATTTAGATGACCAAACTTGAGGAATATAGTCATAAGCGAAAACCGATGTATTGAGAGTTTGGAAGAGATAAATAAATTGATTTACGGTTGCATTGCCTTATGTTTGGCAAAAGTTAAGTGAAATGAGATTTGTGTGACTAATCTCTTTGAGGTTTTGTGATTCAACTTTTGAGGATGAGAAGGGTCATGGTTAATAATTTAGGGTAATGAATTTTTGAAGAAATTAGATTAAAGGATTTCATAGTAAGTCCTTTACTTTGTGGTTATTAGCGGTCTTGTTTACCAAATTATAAATATTTTGATGGTGGTTTCCAATAAGAGTTTTGATGGAGTTAAGAAGATTTGAGTTCGTAATGAATCTTTTATGGGATTATTAGTTATGAGTTTACCGTACCGATGGACCTTAGAAGATTTTAATTGAATTTGAATAATTGGGAGTTCTTACTCTATGTGTCGTGCTTATGAAATATTTAGGTAGGAATCGGAGGATGGAAAATGTTGAGAGTATATCACACTCTTTTGAGGATTAGTTTACTTGTACAGTTAGGGTTGTCAAGTTACGATCGACATTCGAATTGTCATTTATGGAGGATAGTTTGGTGATTCATTCCTCTCTTTTCTCTCTTTCTATTCGATTTATTCTTTCGAATATTTCGTTCCTTCTATCAATTATCATCTCGTATAGATAGGATATTAGAAGCTTTAGTTAGAAGTTTTAGGTATAGAAAGTAGTGTTATTACTTTTACTATAAAATTTTTGAATTAAAAGCTTTTAGAAATGTTTTATGATTTCAAGTATTTTACCGTCAAGGAGTGTGGAGACTTGTTATTGGAGACGTTCGATAACTAGTTTTCTCATTTATTGATGCAAAAATGTATATTTTTAAGTCTTTGACTTGGGACGTCGATGTTCTTAACGGCCGACGAGAACCTTCCGTTCCATTGATAAGATCCTATATTTATAGTACAAGTATATTTTTAACAGTTTTGAAATAGACCTACATATATGTTACGTTCCTTCTTCTAAGTTTCGAGGACGAAACTTTTAAAAGGAGGGGTGATTGTAACAACCCGAAATATACCCGATTTTTCTAGTAAAAATATTTACTAACACTTTTCAGTAGAACTTAAGTTTTTAAAATAGGAATTTTTGTTCTGAGTCTTATTTTGAAATTCCGCGTTCGTATTTGGAATTTTTGAGGGATTCCATGAAAAGTCCGTTTTTAGTCATCTTTGACTTTTCTTGACTTTTAAGTCGTCTTTGACTTTTCCTTGACTTTTTAAAGTCGTCATTGACTTTTTCTTGACTTTTAAGTCGTCCTAAACTTTTCTTGACTTTTAAGTCATCTTCGACTTTTCTCGACTTTTCAGTCAACTTTGACTTCCGTTGACTTTTCCCGACTCGTCTCATAAGTATGAAGACCGAAATTTTATTTAAAAAAATAATATTTTTGATTTATTTTTATTTAGATTTATTAAGATTTATCATAATTTAATATAATTATTTTGAATTTATTCGGAATTTAAAGAATAACGTTTACGGTTTTTAACCAAACGTCATTTAACTATTCCCGAAGCATCGTAATGCGCGCAACAAAATCGAAACTCGACTTTGGCATGAGTCACGCGCCAATGTCATCGTTTTCCACTCACATGAGATAGTTTAATTCTTTTGATTAAACTAATAATAATATCTAGATATTTATTTACTTTATCGATCAGTTAACGAAAATTACGCAAATCGTTTACAAAACTGACCCGATATCACCCTTACCACACGGTTTTTCTTCCTCTATTAGCCTTGATATTTTATTTCTTTTCATTATAATAACATAATATCTTGATATTTAATTCAATTAACTTAATATCTAATTAATTACGGTAATATAATTATTATACCGGGTCAATTCCATAACCACAATTTCAAAACCCAACTCACTAGTTTGCTCTATATTACACGACACTCCTCACCCCACTTTACTCACAAACAACTTTCCACTTTACAACAAATCAAAATAAGATCAAAATATCGCTTTCTTTAATCGTTCTTCGTGTTCTTCGTCGTTCATCATTTGTTCTTCATTGTTCTTGAGCAAAATCGTCATAAAACCTTCATTTCTTATTCAAATCCGTCCTAACTTATATTTCTAGAATCTCCTCTTCGCTCTCCATCTTCAAGTACGGTTTATTTTCAATTCCGACAAAATCGTTTTCAACACTTTAAGTATGGAAAATCAAGTTTTAATTCTAATAATGTTTTTCTTGTCATTTCTTATAGGGGAAGATTTTGAAGACGAGTTTGGTGACTCGTATATATTAGGGGAAGATTAGAAGACGGGTTTCTTAGTTTATACTTCTTATTTTGGTGCTCATTGATTTTTCTAGCTAAGGTAACGATTCCGAGTTACTCGACGGATAGAGTTACATACCCTTGTAGCTTTGGTTTTTCTTTAGTTTTGGTTCATCTTTAGTTTTTTTTCATATTATTATGATTTTATGATTTTTAGTTAGTAACATGTTAAGTAGTAGTTATTATGGTGTTTTATGATTTTATAACATGTTGGTTGTTCTTGTTATATTTTTATGATTTCTTCATGATGATGATTGTTGTATGATGGATGGTTAAATGGGTTGTTAAAATGGGTGTTGATTAATTAAAAACATGTTAGAATTAATTTGGAAATTTGGGGTTGTTGTTTGGTGGTGGCCGAATTGGTGGCTGGAAAACCGGTCCAAACCAGGCCGGTCCAGGCCGGTTCAGACCGGTCTGGGTTGGTCCATGGTGGGTCCGGGGTTTGGTCTTTGGGTTGTGTCAATGTTTGATTGTTTAATTGTTGTTTTGACGGGTTTTAATTATGTTAAAGCATGCGGGAAATAATTAGAAACGGTTTTTAGTAAAACCGTTAAAAAGGCCAAAACAACCCATTTTGCCAAAACAGGCCGTGGGGCCCAAATCAGGCCCATGTGGGTCCGGTCCAACTCAGCCTGTGGGTCCCACTTTGGGACTTGTGACGGTTTTTGAGTTATCGTCATTTTTATCGTGTTTTGTAATATTTAGCAAGTGGGAAATATTAATACGTAAAATATTTAATTAAAGAGGTTTTTCATAAAATTATTATTTCTCACATGTTAGAAATTATAAGTCGAGATCGTAGTTTAAATTTATATCCTTTAAGTCAAGCGGGGGGTTACGTAAAATGTAATAATTCACATGTTAGAAGTTTTAATAATATAACATGTAATGAATATGTTGATTTTATGTCTATGTGATAAAGACTCTGTTTCTAGCCGGTTTGATCCAACGGGTTGGTCAAATTAAGATCTAGTCAGCCCCGATTTGACTGATGACCCGTCGCGGGACTCGGGTCGGGGATTTGTCTTCAAGTAAGGTTGTATTTAATTAATGAATTAGCCTTAGTAGATATGAGGCGATATGATAATTGATTATGATTTATATGCAATTAGTCACATGATAGGATGTTTTTCCCGTGACTGTTTTGATTATATGGTTGGTGTCGTGTTGACTAAGTGCCCATAGAGAATTATGAGTATATGGCGTCTTGACCATTCTAATTCTAGATGAGTAGCTTGGACCATGACATTGATAGGCCCGCACTGTCTTTAACGAGTATATAGTTCATGGTTAATAGCTTTTGTGTCCCGGCTTGGTGGGTTTATATCCAAGTCGGGGCATGGCATCCTAAGAGTTCCGCTTTGGGGAGGGAGCCAGCTTAAGTACTAGCCATCTCTGCTTAGGGGGGCGCCTAGTAGAGTTTCTCATAGACGGTTATGTCATGGGACGGGGAATGGAATAGCTGTTGTCGCTAGGTCTGATCAGTCTAGGACTAGGATGTTTTCCTACCTTGTGGTATAGCCTCGAGTTACAGAAGTCTTCTATCGATGGTCCTAAGAACTTATGCCTGTTTGTAGAGGTATTGGTCTTTCATGTTTGTATGATTCTATGAGTTATAGAAGGTGAGATGCAAGCCGGCTAGGATTGATAGAGTTTGGATTAACGATTGTTAACTGATTCACATGATTACGTGTTGATTAGGGTTTGAGTGTATCACGGCCATGTTTCTGAGAGGAACCTCTGAGCTAGCATACCAGCTTCCCTACCTCGAGTTATAGTTTATTATCGGTTTCCCATGATAGCTTTCACATGCTAGGTTATTTGTTAGTTATCTGTTTCATAACATGAAAAGCATATCATATATGTTTAAGTTTTGTATTTTCCATATACATTGCTTTTATGTTATTCATGTTTCATCAAACTCGACATTTCGTGGCTGGAGGACTCGGAGTTACTCCCCACTGACTGTGGCTTCCGTGTTTATATTTAATGCGGTCGAACAGGTGGTGAATGCATACATTGGGTACATTGACGAGCTAGCGAGCGCAGTATTACCTTGGACCTATATTCGGTTCTTAGATTGTATATTATTATACACTCTTTTGTTTCTGTATTTATACGGGAGATATGTCTCCCGTTTCAGATACTTTTTATTGTATAATATTATTTCCGTTTGGTAATGACCCTTTTTATTTATGACACCCTTCGTTATGTATTTAAATTATTTTTTTTCTTTCCGCAAATTTGAGGGTGTCACAGTTGGTATCAGAGCTATTTTGCTCCCGACGCACGTTGGTGTACCCTTGCATAAATAACTTGACCATAATAAAATAATAAACCGTGAGATAGAAGGGTAAGATGGGTAGATTAGGATTTATGTTGTAGTCTATTTGTTTATGCTAATTGTTAGGAGTAACTTAATTTGTTTTGTCTCTTATGAAGATGGTTGGACCTCGTGAAGAAGAGATCGTTGTTACTGCCAACCAGGTCCCTCCTCATAAAGAAGACAATTGCCAAGAAGGCTATGCTTGGGTGGCTAGCCAAATTGCTAGGAGCAATATTACGCCTTAGGGTGGAATATGTGTTACTTAGAAGGAGTATCCTCTACCGAAGATTTGAAGAGTTATAAGCCTAATTGAAGTGAATTCCTTCTTCATCTATGAATTCTCTCGTCCTTATAATATTATGCCCTCTTCCTTCTATTTAGGTGCTTCTTCCTCCTCCAACCTAATTGCCTGTTGGAAATTTCTCTTGATAGTTCCTCCATCTTACCATTGGTACCCTTACCTTCCTTTTGTAATTTTTTTTAAGGATGTCATACCCATTAGGAAGAACTTTAAATTTTGTGGAATATTAGTGTTAGGTAGAATGAACTTGTGATTTGAGGAAAATGGTATAGATCTAATTTCACCCTATGGTGGTGAGAGTTGGTATCCTTGAGGAAGGTGTGGTAAGGTATGTTTAATGATTTTATTGTTGGATGCTTGTCGTGACTTGTGAGTAAATAGTTCATGATATTCGATGGGGTAAAGTCGAATGAGTTGGCTATTACTTCTTAACTCATTAGTAATTTAGTCTTTTGGACTTAGAAGTTTAGTATTGGTTTGAAGACCATGCTTATGATATGTCTATTTTGGAGTAAATAAGAGGTTTCGAATATGGTAACTAACCATCATATTAAGCTAGTTCCGTGTTTAGATAATTATGAGGATTTGAGGATAAACTTAGGATGAAATTCTCCTAGTGGTTTTAAAATATGAAAGCTTGAAGTTGCAATATCTGTTTGAGGATTGAAATAAGCGTAATAATAGTTGTGGTTGTGGTTAGGAAGTAGAGTGATTTTAATGTTACTTGGGAATTTGTTGTCGTTAAATGTTGGACCTAACGGGAATAAATACTTTGTGGAATTTGAATTTGATGACACAACTTGAGGAATATCGACATAAGCAAAAACCGATGTATTGAGTGTTTGAAGAGATAAATAAATTGATTACGGTCGCATTGCCCTTTGTTTGGCAAAAGTTAAGGGAATAGAGATTTGTGAGATTAATCTCTTTGAGGTTTCGAGATTCAACTTTTGAGGATGAGAGGGTTTATTGTAAATAATTTGAATAATAAATTTTTGGGAATAAGTTGGATTAAAGGATTTCATCGTAAGTTCTTTACTTTGTGGTGGTTAGCGGTCTTGTTCCCTTAATTATAAATAATTTGATGGTAATTTCCAATAATAGTTTCGATGGACCTTAGAAGATTCTAAGGGAATTAAATAATTGGGAGTGGTTACTCGATGTGTTAGGCTTATGAAGTATCTTGGTAGGAATCCGATGATTGAAATGTTGAGGATATATTGCATTCTCTTGAGGACTAGTTTACTTGTACAGTTAGTATTGTCGAGTTACAATCGACATTAGAATTTTCATAGAGGGAAGATAGTATTGGGTTCATCCTTCGTTCTTCTTTCTTCTTTCCTTCTTTCTTTCTTTCTTCTTTCAATTCGATTTATTCTTTCGAATATTCCGTTCCTTCTATCGATTATCACTTCTCTTAGATAGATTGCTATAAGCCTTAGTTAGAAAATTTAGGCATAAATAAAAGAGTAATTATCTTTACTACGAAAATTTTGAACTAAATGCTTTTGAAAATATTTTTATGATTTCAAGTAGTTTTACCGTCAAGGAGTGTTGAGACTCGTTATTGGAGACGTTCGATAACTAGTTTTCTCATTTATTGATGCGAAAATGTATCTTTTAAAGTCTTTGATTTGGGACGTTGGTGTTCGTAACAGCTGACGAGAACCTTCCGCCCCAGTGATAAGACTCTGTAATTTATTTACGAATATATTTTTAACAGTTTTGAAATAGACCTACATATATGTTACGTTCCTTCTTCTAAGTTTCGAGGACGAAACTTTTTAAAAGGAGGGGTGATTGTAACAACCCGAAAAGTACCCAATTTTTCTAGTAAAAATATTTACTAACACTTTTCAGTAGAACTTAAGTTTTTTAAAATAGAAATTTTTGTTCCGAGTCTTATTTTGAAATTCCGCGTTCGTATTTGGAATTTCTGAGAGATTTCATGAAAAGAACGTTTTTAGTCATCTTTGACTTTTCTTGACTTTTAAGTCGTCTTTGACTTTTCCTTGACTTTTTAAAGTCGTCATTGACTTTTTCTCGACTTTTAAGTCGTCCTAAACTTTTCTTGACTTTTAAGTCATCTTCGACTTTTCTCGACTTTTCAGTCAACTTTGACTTCCGTTGACTTTTCCCGACTCGTCTCATAAGTATGAAGACCGAAAATTTATTTAAAAAAATAATATTTTTGATTTATTTTTATTTAGATTTATTAAGATTTATCATAATTTAATATAATTATTTTGAATTTATTCGGAATTTAAAGAATAACTTTTACGGTTTAATTCCGAACGTCATTTAACGATTCCCGAGTCATCGTAAATCCCAAAACAAAACCGAAACTCGACTTTGGCATGAGTCACACGCCCATGTCATCGTTTTCCACTCACTTGAGATATTTTATTTGTTTCGATTAAACTAATACAAATATCTTAGATATTTGTTACTTTATCGATCCGTCAGTTTAAATTACGCAAATCGATAAATCAGACCCGATTGCTCACCAAACCACACGGTTTTCCCTCCTCTCTTAGACCTTGATATTTTCTTTCTTTTCATTACAATAACATAATATCTTGATATTTAATTCAATTAACTTAATATCTAATTAATTACGGTAATATAATTATTATACCGGGTCAATTCCATAACAGCAATTTCAAAACCCAACTCACTATTTTGCTCTATATTACACGGCACTCCAACTCCCTCTTTACTCACTAACAACTTTTCATTTTTCAACAAATCAAATAAAGATCAAAATATCACTTTCTTTAATCGTTCTTCATTTGTTCTTCGTGTTCTTCAATTGTTCATCATCGTTCTTGAGCAAAACCTTCATAAAATCTTCATTTCTTAATTAAATCCGTCCTAATTTATATTTCTAGAATCTCCTCTTCGCTCTCCATCTTCTAGTACGGTTTATTTTAAATTCCGTCAAAATCGTTTTCAACATTTAATTATGGAAAAATCAAGTTTAAGTACTAATGATGTTTTCTTGTCCTTTCTTATAGGGGAAGATTTTGAAGACGAGTTTGGAGACTCGTATATTTTGGGTGAAGATTAGTAGGAGGGTTTCTTGGTTTATACTTCTTATTTTGGTGCTAATTGTCTTGCTTAGCTAAGGTAACGATTCCGAGTTACTCGACGGATATATGTTACATAGCTTTGGTTTTTCTTTAGTTTTGGTTCATCTTTAGTTTTTGTTCATATTATTATGATTTTATGATTTTTAGTTAGTAACATGTTAAGTAGTAGTTATTATGGTGTTTTATGATTTTATAACATGTTGGTTGTTCTTGATGAATTTGGATGATTCTTCATAATCATGATTGTTGTATGATTGATGGTTGTTTTGATTGTTTAAAAATGGATGTTGTTAATTAAAAACATGTTAGAATTAATGTGGAATTTGGGGTGGTTGTTTAAGTGGTGGCCGGAAATAGTGGTGGTGGTGAACCGGACCAGACCGGCCGGTCCAG